>JBAMJV010005619.1:0-81103 GCA_037951105.1 Echinarachnius parma | reverse complement strand
ATAGAATTATGGTGAACAATGATGCGGACACCTTTTGTTAATGTGCAATCGACTGAATAGCTACAGCACCGTTATTCTATGTCGAGCCATTCGGGTCATTCTTTAGCCAATAGGTCATTCAAAATTGAAGAAAAATGAACCCTGTAATGGTGTCACTCACAGCACTCTAAAACGAAAACTACACGACCAAAATTAATGTCCTTGGTATCAATTTTTATTTGAAAAGACACACTATCCGATTTGACCCAGTCATTTCGTTACTTTATTTTGGGAAGTGCCCCATTCCGTTTTTTTCTGGGCCACCCTGTATAGTGCCATCACTAGAAACAGCAAAACCCCAAATCTGATTTGAATACAAAATGTAACTACCTCAACTATTGAAGAAGAATTGTTGCTTCAATGATATGATGTAGAGTTACATAATGCCATGCTTATAGTTAGCACAGACCTTTTGGCCTAGCTAGGCAACTACAAAATTAGCTCTGGTTTAACAAATTTAAGTTGTTGATCCTATGTGTAACCAAATTTATCATCTTTTATTATATTAGTATTTGCTCTTGTCCACTAGATCCTCTTTTGGCCACTTGCTAGAATGAAATTTTTGTTTAGTTTACTTGCCCCACTGGGACATAAAGCAAAAAGGTTTATTTCCCGCATAGCAAAAAGGACAACCATCATTGCATTTGTAAAATTTGATTTGTCAATATTTCTCTTTTGAACAGATCTAGTAGTTTTGTTGACATACTTGTACAAAAAGTGATGAATGGTTAAAGGTGTACCGGTAAAAAGTCAGTATTGCCCAGAATGACATTTGAGACTTCAATCCTGTACTAAAGAATATATGATATGTCCAAATGATGTTTGAAAGTTTCATTGAAATAGAACACTGCTTCCTGGTTAAAAAGCAAAAATATGCCTCGGCTTTTACGACGGACATTTGAGGTTTATGACTGTTAATTAACGCTTTTGAGCTGAACGTCATACTATAGGGACATTTGAAAAACTCTAACCCTATTTTATTCTTCTCCTCCCATAAGCTGAACAACACGGTAGAAGAGAAGTGAGGAAACTCCAACTAATTTTGGTGGAGTTAGACACTTTACAGGCATCCCTTGTTATCTCATATGTCCACTGGGTATTGTGTTTAAATTCAAGTTAAAAGCAGGTTACATGGCTAAGTAGCGAGCACAAATTTAAAATGATATTCACTGACTCATGCATAGACTTTGTACAGGGAAACAACTATCCAGTGGATAGTGAAAATCTGAGAAATACATTTTTTAATTTGAAAAATCTAAACCTGTAATGCATCTGTTATAAATATGAATGCAGCAAGGTATGAAGGAATTACTGCTAGAATTTCAATTCCATTTCAAGGATATGGCCAATCTATAAATCCCGTTAACGGCTTGTTTTACCTGATCAAAATTGACACAGTGGTACACAAGAGACATTACAAACATTGTGCCCTGTACATACTATGGGTGAATTATGTACATGTTTGCTTACAAAACATGTATTGTACTATGGGAAGATTTTTTCGAATATTCGCAATTAGCTATGTATAATTACTGTATCGGGGTATCTATAAATATTTGCTTATAATGTGTACACTGTTCTATGGGTGAAATTTGTAAATGTTCGCTTACAGAACATGTACTGTGGTATGGCAGATTTTTACGAATATTCGATTCAGGCCATGTATAAACTGTATTGGAGAATTTATAAATGTTCGCATAGAGAACATGTACTGTAGTATAGGAAGATTTTTACGAATATTCGCATAGAGAACATGTACTGTAGTATAGGAAGATTTTTACGAATATTCGATTCAGGCCATGTATAAACTGTATTGGAGAATTTATAAATGTTCGCATAGAGAACATGTACTGTAGTATAGGAAGATTTGTACGAATGTTCGCTTACAGAACATGTACTGTGGTATGGCAGATTTTTACGAATATTCGATTCAGGCCATGTATAAACTGTATTGGAGAATTTATAAATGTTCGCATAGAGAACATGTACTGTAGTATAGGAAGATTTTTACGAATATTCGCATAGAGAACATGTACTGTAGTATAGGAAGATTTTTACGAATATTCGATTCAGGCCATGTATAAACTGTATTGGAGAATTTATAAATGTTCGCATAGAGAACATGTACTGTAGTATAGGAAGATTTGTACGAATGTTCGCTTACAGAACATGTACTGTGGTATGGCAGATTTTTACGAATATTCGATTCAGGCCATGTATAAACTGTATTGGAGAATTTATAAATGTTTGATTATTATCTATGCAGTGACCTATGGGTGAAATTTGTAAATGTTCGCTTACAGAACATGTACTGTGGTATGGCAGATTTTTACGAATATTCGATTCAGGCCATGTATAAACTGTATTGGAGTATTTTTAAATGTTCGATTATAATGTCTGCACTGACCTACAGATGTTTGATTTCAACTGTATGTATCCATGAAATTGCAATACTATAAATATGGTCCATGATGACTGTTTCTATTTATTTACCTGTAGATATTTTCATATGACGTATGTACGATAGCAAATGAATTTGATATTAAAAAATCTTGAAACCATACATAATTTGTTTGTGTTTTTATTATTATGTGAAACTTATAATAGAATTTGAAAAGAAGCCTTATGTTGAATATTAATTGAATAAACAATTTAATGAACGTGTATGTCTGTGCTGTACGTATGAGCCATTTGAAACCCGAGATTAAAGGTAAAACATACACACTGAACACTGTACACTTCACGTTGCACTATATCTAGTGTAACAATCTGATTTTTTGTTTTTATACATTTAATTGTAATAATTATACACGTCATATTGAACACACAAAATATATACACTAAACTCACAGCAGAAAAGTTCCAATTTCAATGAAAAAAATTTATGCTTTGGTTTCATTCACTTTATTTGCCCTTATTTCTGGTTTTAAAGTACAAGTTTTGAAAAAAGTGAAATTATTGAAAAAATTCTATTTCGGATTGAAATAATTCACTTTTGTAATTAGAATATGCTAATTAGAGCTAATTAATTATGCACAAATTGTTTATTTTTTTATTTTTTGTAGTTTTCTCGGCAATCGAAACTCCAATCGACTCCAAATTTGGCATGGTGATATATGTCCATGAGCCATACAATATTTGAATAGTTAATTTTTTTGCTAATTAGAACTAATTAATTATGCGAAAATTGCATTTTTTTCGTATTTTTCGCATTTTTTAAATATATATTTTTTCGATGGAATAAAATATTAACCATTATTCAACCCATTTGTAGCCCAAAATTAAAATAATTGCAGTGATCAGAATGAAAAATAATGAAGATTTTGTCTATTCTAGGAAAAAGTCAATTTCCATAGGATTTGTACACAAATCACAAAATCACGAATTTCGGGCCGACGCCTCACTTACAAAAGGTCACGTAACATTAGAACGTACACCCCGGTTGTCGCAAATTTGGTATCAAAAGTTGCGCAAGACTCTAAGAAAAAAAGTCGTGAAGTGGCACCGTAAAATATTTAAGCGTTGCGAAGTAATCGCGAAAATAGAGGAGGGGAGGAGGGGGCTAAATCAGCCCCCCCAGTCTTTTTAGGTTAATGAATTGCATTGGTTACCCATTCAGTCCCGTATTCATTTTAAGGTACTTTTATTTGCGTTTTCATCAATTTGGTCCATTATATCTTGTTGAATTGTTCACACAGTATAAGCCAGAAAGAACCCTACGCTCGAGCAAAAAGTCTTTATTTTGTGTCCCTCATACAATGACAAGATCATACGGGGAAAGATCATTTTCATATGTGGCCCCTGTATTATGGAATAATACATTAGAAACATTAGATACATTAGAAACATAGATACATATGAAAGGTTTAGAACGAGCTTGAAAACGCATTTATCTAACACTTCGTACATGTCGTAAAATGTAATAAGTTTGAACCCAGTGCACAATTTCATTCCTTTTGTATTCTGTTCTGTACAGCGCATAGAGACATGCAATTTTGCTTATGTGTTACCAAATGCGCTATATAAAAATGTTTCATTATTAATATTATTAAATATGATAGAGGGAGTTCCAGAGGCTTGGAGCATATCGATTACATCCTGACGACGAACAGTCAACCTATTCGAAATGGCAAACCCCTCTTATGCCTAGGTCACAAATGCACCGGGTGCCGCGCGATTTTCCACCTACGGCGGATTTGTACAATTTTGGAAAGTTAAAATATCGTACGATGTCTGCGGTAACTTTTTTTTTATTTTTTTAAATTTTTTTATAATACGCTATAGTGAACAATAGCCCATAAGGCGAGATATAAATCAAAATTCTAATGTAGGCAAAGAGCACTATAAAAGACATCCATATAGGCCAATCAATGGTTCACAGCAGCTTAAGATTTCAGAATACCCTCAGATACTTGACGTCTTCTCCAAAAGATGCTTGTGTACACGTTTCTTGAAGGATTGAGCTCCGTTTTCGTTGATCACACCAACTATGTTCTCTGGCAGGCTGTTCCACACAGTGACCGCAGTATGAATGAAGCTCCTGCCAGTTGAGTGGGTTCTTGACTTTGGTTCCGTTAGCGCATGACTCGGCATTGACATGCTTGAGCGGGTTGTTCGTCTAATGATGTAAGGTTGAGGAAGCATCATCTTCAGGTCAGAGGGACATTGGCTGGTGTGCATCTTGTAGAGAACAGTCATGGCAGCTACCTGTCTTCTGTGTTGAAGAGCGGGAATATTCAGGTTCAAGCGTGCTTGCTCTTCATCGACACCAATGATGCGCAGGGCTTTAATCTGGATCTGGTCCAGCAGTCTAAGTGTAGTAGCCGAAGCATTCAGTCAGCACAAGGAAGTATACTCCATGACACTGCGTACCTGAGCCTTGTACACCATTGCTCTCCCAGAAACATCTAGCTTCGTTGCCACTCTTCTAAGCGCTCCCAGCTTCTGTCCAGCTCTTGTCGTTATGTTCGAAATGTGTTTTGACCAGGTGAGCTTCCTGTCGACCGTGACTCCTAAGATCACCAGTTCTTCTGTCTCAGTTAGTTTGGTGTCCCCAAAGTACAAGTCAAAACT
The DNA here is from genome assembly GCA_037951105.1 of Echinarachnius parma. Taxonomy (NCBI): domain Eukaryota; kingdom Metazoa; phylum Echinodermata; class Echinoidea; order Clypeasteroida; family Echinarachniidae; genus Echinarachnius; species Echinarachnius parma. The sequence continues at coordinate 75,991 of JBAMJV010005619.1, read as the reverse complement.
TGTTGGTATTCTCTCTTCTAGAGATTGTTAGAGCTTTGCACTTGGTTGGTTCGAAAGTCACCTTCCACTTGTCAGACCATATCTTCATTCTCTCAAGGTCTCTGTTTAGGCTTGAATGTATTGCCTCAGTCATTCTCACAGTTATTTCCCAGATCATCAATGTAGACTGAGAAAAGCAGTGGGCCGAGTACAGACCCCTGGGGAACTGAAGCATTGATGGAGGTGGTGCAGGACGATTGGCCGGACAAGACAACCTTGATTGATCTGTCAGATAGGTAGCTCTCTATCCAGGTCAGCAGTTTTCCATTGATACCTTTGCCTTTCAGCTTTGAGCTCAGGCCGTCATGCCAGACCTTATCAAAGGCTCCCTTAATGTCTAGCGCTATGAGGCGTACTTCGTGTCCTCTTTCCAGAGCTTTGGACCATTGCTGAGATAGGATAGTGAGGATGTCGGCTGTGCTGTGATGGGATCTGAAGCCAAATGCCTGTCGGATATGAGGTTGTGTTGCAGTAGGTAGGTTTGAAGTTGCTTCTGCACTACTGATTCCACAACTTTACTGATGTTACTGAGAAGGGAGATTGGCCGGTACATCGATGGATCAGACTTGGAGTCCCTCTTATGTACTGGAATCACATTGGCGAGCTTCCACTGGTTTGGAAACACTCCTTCTGCAAAGCAGAGTTCAAAGAGACAGCTAAGTGGTCTTGCGAGTTCAGCGCTGCACTCTTTTAGGACTCTAGTTGGGATCTCATCAGGGCCGGTTGCCTTGTCAGGATTTAGCCTTCTCAGGTGTCTCTTTACGTCTTTAGCCTTAAAAGCTACTTTGTCCATCACATGATGTGTTTCTTGCTGGACCTCAGGAGCACTCTCTACTGCTTCATCAAGGTGACACTTCCTTGCAAATATCTGGCCAAGTGCTTCTGCTTTCTCCTTTGCAGTGGTGTAGACTTGGTTTTGATCCTTAAGGACTGGTATGTCAGCTTTGGTCTTTCTTCCAGAGAGAGTGTTCACTTTGCTCCACCATTCTTTGCTGCTGAGACTTCCATCAGTTAATTCCTCCTTCAGTTTCGTATCATGTCTTCTTTTTGCCTGTTTCTCTGCTTTGTTGAAATCCCTTCTAGCATCTTTGAAATTGTCCTTGTTTGTCTGTGAATCATTTGCTTTCATTTTCCTGAACAAGCGTCTCTTCTTATTTGCAGCTTTCCTACAGCAGTCATCAAAACAAACCTTGTTACCAGTCTTTTTAGTAACTAGCTTGCTTGGTATGTAGATGTCCATAGCATCACAGATTATGTTGGTGACGTTGCTGCATGCTGTTTCAGGATCTGTCTGAAGGGCGCTAGCCCATTCTGCTGAAGAGAGGTAGCCGCGCATTCCCCAGTAGTCCGCTTTGTCGTAACGCCATACCTTCCGTTTGTAGGGCTTGTCTCTGTCAACCGGCACATCCAATTTGACCAGTACTGGATTATGATCAGATGTACCAAGTCTTGCAAGTGTTGACGACGTAGCGGTCAGGTCAGTCAGGACGAGATCAAGGATCTGGTCCTCCCTAGTCGGTTCGTTGACAATTTGCTTCAGTCCGAGAGCATTAGACATCTCTAGTGTACGTCTGCCTGCTGTGTCAGTGGTGTGGCTGCCTAGCCAGTCTGTGTGATGGACGTTGAAGTCACCAAGGAGGATCACGGACTGGGCATTAAACTCGGCAAGTTTAGGAAGGGTGGCAGTATCTAAGTAGTTGATGATGTCACTGTTGGCGTTTGGGGGTCTATAAATTGCTGCACAAAGGAGCTTTTGTGATCGAAGGGCCACTGTGAACCTCATCAGTTCGAAGTCGGTGGGGTCAAGTTTGGTGTCATGGCAAACAGCAACTCCCTGAAGGCAGTAGACAGCAATTCCTCCACCAGTTCTTTGTGGTCGGTCTCTGCGGCAGCAAATTGAGTAGCCTGGGATGGCAATGCAGTCGGCTCCATCCTTTACTGTATCGTCGAGGAATGTCTCCACCACGACAACGATGGCTGGTTTAATTTCATGGCACAAATTACATAGCTCACCTATATTAGATCTTAATCCCCTAATGTTCACTTCAAGTATTCGCAAATCTGTATCTCGTAGTCGTTGGGCAGGCATGGGTCGGTTCCGTTTTAATCCGTCCGTTCGAGGCTTTTTATTCATGTTTTTGGCGAGGTTAAAGAATGGAACGCCGGGGTGCTGGCCCAGTGCCCATTGAAAACACACTTAAGCAGTGCGGCAAGGGTGTGTGCTATACATGACCTAAACTGAAAGCATCCTGAGACTCATAACAGTTCGGGTAATCAGATGGTAGAGATTACCACTTGGTCAAGGTGCAGCGTAGCAGTCAACTGGCAGTCACATATTCGCCATGGTACGTGCGATGATTTAGGGAGTGACAGCAAAAGTAAAACACACGACTCGCGTGCACACAATCTTAGCGTCCATACGGACGTCTTAGGGACTCGTACGGACATCGCAATATACTATTACGATAACCTTGAAATCTTACGACTACCATACGATTTGAGTGGCCCAAAATTCAGTCTCAAAATCGTTTGATATTTTGCATGAAGTATGCAAGTTACCATTTTGGACTGTTTAGCAATGGATTACATAATTTTATAGACTAATCATAGGTGTGCACCTGTGGCAGGAGTCCCTGTGTGGAACTTATATATTAGTATAATTGTGGTTGTATATGAACTATTGTCAAGAACTACAAATGCCCACTTCTTGTGGTTTATAATTTTGTTTTCCTTTCTTTTTCGTCAGTGCATGTGCATGTTGAAATGTAATACCTTGGCCTTTACACCAGTGGCGGGAGTCCCAGAGTGTAACAGGTTTAAAAGTTTAATTATACCAACAACAAAAACAGAAGAAAAGAAACATTGTGTTGTACTACTATATATTATGTATATGTATTATATATATACGTAATTTGTAAATGTTCTGTGTATTAACTAACACATTTTGTGCACTTAAAAAACCCCACACCAGGTTTCCATTATAATTTCGTAAAAAGTAGTAAAGAAATTGGCAACAATAGTCTTTCTAGACTGATTGCCATTAAATTTAAAAACAACAACAACAAAGATCATTTGCAGCCTGTGATGGCCTTTATAAAAGCCACTGAATATTGATCAATAAGTATGGCCTATAATATAGATGTTTTCGGTAATTTTCCCTAAACTGTTATTTGGCTTTAACAAAGTGTCATTTTATTCGCAGGTCTACAGTCTTCTAAGACCACGGGGCAGAGTTCGATGATCACGACGTCTGTCCCGACCGTACCAACAATGGCGATGACGAGTAATTCTACTGCAAGCCTGCAGTGGTCTTCTACGACCACGGGGCAGAGTGCGATGATCACGACATCTGACCCGACCACACCAACCATGGCGATGACGAGTAGTTCAGCTGCAGGCCTGCAGGAGTCTTCTAAGACCGCAGGGCAGAGTTCGATGATCACGACGCCTGACCCGACCGCACCAACCATGGCGATGACGAGTATTTCTACTGCAATCCTGCAGGGGTCTGCTCTTGCGAAAGGTTTGTGCGTTTAAACCTAAATAGGCCGGTCTTTCCACGGCCGGGGAAGTTTTATCAACCATTCATCACTGTATGCACATTAGCAAAGTTACTACATCCCTTTAAAGGGACTTAGTAACATTGTCCAAATCCTCAAAATAAAATTGTAATTCTAGCGGTTCCTTTATACCTTGTTGTATTCGTATTAACAATAAAATCATGGGACAGCTTTCGGTTTTTCAAATTTCCCTTTCATTACAAAGATATGTATGATTGAAGTATTTAGATAAGAAAATCTCCGGGCGAGATTTTCATCCCTGTACAAAGTGAATGCAGTGAGTTGGTGAATATCACCCAATATCACTTTGCATTTTCGCTCATTACTTGGCCATACATTGTCCATTTGACCTGAAATTTTCACACAATACCCTGAGGACATATGAGATAACAACAGTATACATTGCATCAACCATTCATCAGTTTTTGCACATCTCAACAAAGTTACTAGATCCCTTTAAAGGGACATTCCCTCTTTACCAAACATTTCAAAAATGCTTCAAATTTGGTACAGATCTGTATAATACTTGTATTATGCTGCGTACGAAATTTCATAGCAGTAGGTGCGATCACTGCTGTTGTGCAGATCTCTCTCGTTGTGCAGATCTCTCTCGTTGGTGGCGCTATCTATTATGGGTGGCAGGCCCCCCCAACTCAAAATGGAAGTTGGCCAAATTTTTAATGAAGAGAACCACCGATTTTTATGTTAATTCGACTGGCTGCCATGGTAATATTAGCGTAAATTCATTCACAATGAAAAACAATATTTTGATCCTAGTAGGGAAATCCCCTGTTTCTTGACTGTGCGCAATTAAATACATGACATCGCGTAACTGTTAGTACTGCGCGTAATTAAAATAATAGAGATGAATTAGAATACTTAAGCGTCTTTGGTATTATGAAGCGCAATTTTGCTGAGAAGTGCGTGTTTAAATGCCATGGCAACTGCAAGTGCGCAATGCGTAATTACTTTAGCTTTGTGCGTAATGTGTTAATTTATCCAATGAATCCACGTCTGATAATTTATTCAAATGAAAAAAATCTGACGTACTACCTCATTTGCATGACATTCGGTGCGTATTTTCAAAAACTTGCTGATAAAGGTGTGGCCTATCTCTGTGGTTAAAACGCTATACGCTTATTCAGTTGGGGTTCTAGTATTTATATTGTATTTCTGTGATGGGTGGTGGGCATCACATTCATACCACATGTTATATCAACAGCGAACGTAGAGGGAGCTAGAGAGATTACTGTGAGGTTCGGTTATTAAACCGTCGTCCAACATTTTATTAATCTATAGGTAATACAAAAAAATCATAAAATTCATAACTCCACCAAAATACATTGTCAAGTCCTAATCTTTTCAGAATAATTTTTTTAAAAATCATGATCTATAATATTTGAGGTTAATATGGCAACTTATATTTAAAAAATTATTTTTGGCTTGCAAAAGAGGGAATGCCCCTTTAAAGTCCCATTTTCATACGTCGAATCTTATTATATAAATGACACATAACGATATACATTATGTACGTACACCAATTAAATATTCCTCCATGAAACGTATGGTTCTTATTGTCATTGCAGATGTCATCATATTGATTCTTGGCGTTGTTCTTGGCGTTGTCAGTGTATTTGCCTTGGTCTTGTTGGTAGTTCTCGTGCTTTACCTTAATTAAGGTAAGTTACTTTCACTTGATTAGTTTTACACTATAAGCTGATGAAATGATTTCATCTTAACCATAGTTTGTGTTTGAACCGTTTTTGCATGAATTCATGAATTGTTTATTAACGTTTGATTTTAAAGGGGTAGTTTTGGTAGAGAGGTCCGGCGCTGCACAACACAATTTTTTGTGAGGTAATGAAAAACTGAGTGTCGAATTCGAAAGAACATGCAATTTTAAGGGCAGAATAAACTTTATTTGATCAAAATTGGCTAAAATATCAATAACTATATTCGATCGTAAGGCCCAGTCTCATACTGACGATTTTCACGGCGAATCGCAACGATTTGACATTCGTCGAGAAAATCGCTTAGGTCGTGTTGCATCGTGTTACATCGTATTGGTTCTTCCCCCAAAACCGTTGCGCATCGTGAAGAAAATCGTGAAAGCGGGAGCCAAAATCGCCGTCTTCAACTGTTCAAAACAATCGCCACGCCACGACGATTTTCACCAAAAATCATTGTATTTACCGTTGCATATTCGTGTCAAGTCGTTCACATCGTTGCAATTCGTTGCGACTCGTATCGGTTTCGTTGTGAGATCACCGCTTTCCGTTTTTGAACTGACCATGGGCGTAGAGACTTACGTAATACCTATTCATCACGAGGGGGGGGGGGGGGGGGGGGGGGTGAATGAATAGATCATCCCCCTGTTGAATGGTATCAATGACAGATCTACGCCCGTGGAAACTGACTCAAGCAAGTCCGATTGTTCATATTGTGCACTGCCCGATTGTTCCATAAAAAGAATGTGAGGAAATCGTGCGATATGGCGATAGTTTTTGAACCGGTTCAAAACATTCGTTGTGCTAACACGATTCATGGCGTTCTTCGCGATGCGCAACGGTTCGAAGAACGAATAACAACGACTCGCAACGAACTACAACGACTCCACGAATGATAATTCGTTGCGAGTCGCCGTAAAAATCGCCACTATGGGACCACAACTTTTTTTCTGCCACGATTTTTCTACCGCAATGGTTAAAGACAAAAGAAGAACTGACTCGTCGAACAACGACGAAGAACGAATATTTGTCTTGAATCGCCAATTCGTTGTTAAATCGTGGCTAAATCGAGTCGATTCGTTCTAGTAAATCGTTGCGAGTCGTTGCGAGTCGCCGTGAAAATCGTCAGTATGGGACTGGGCCTTTACTAAATTTTGGGCCCGAAATTTAAAAAAATGTTTACACTTTTTCCAAAATGTTCAAAAGCGATTTTTAATTTGTCGTTGATGATCTCTCTATTCAATCAATATTTTAACAAAACATGACATAAATAATTTCGTATGAATTGTTGAAAACCGATGCCTTTTTAGGAAGCGCCCTTTTTTGTTTGAATGACTCTTTTTTAATGATAAAAGGCTTTTTACTTATCGTTTGTGATTTTATATACCTTTCGAGCATGGTGAAGTTATAACGTTTAGTTTGCAATGTTACTGTGCAGGTTGTGGATACTAAAGTTCAGCCTTACCACGTCAAACAAAGCAATATTTATAACTATATACAGCGATTTTACTATTGTTTCTTACAAATAAAGCACAACGATATGAATACAAGTCTACGATATATAGTATGAATACTACTAATTATTCTACTTTCTCTGCTACTGTTTGTTACAACTGATACATACTAGCTAGTAATTAATATTTATCAATCAATTCATTCAAATTAATTTATGCAGACGCTCCCACGCCAAACTGAAGAGATCACTTGTGCGCGAACCGGCACCGTACACGTCCTCAACTTCGGCAGCGAGGTCTTTGACGAGGGGATTGATTCCGGAGATCAGAGATCATCAACCGTATCTCGTCGTCAGCTCACGAATTGCACACGTACGTGAACGAGGGTGTGGATAGACCACGCAGCGGGATAAGTAATATCGAAGAAATGAGGGACAGTAGCCAAGTTGATGACGGGCATTATTATGAGGTGGCGGGAGTTTAGCATCACGATGATACTGATATCGTGATTGCTTCCAGTTTGTACAACTCAAAGACCTGGGGTGTATCTGAAGTTAAGTTTATTTTTATCTACATTATATCTACGTCACTAAAATATATTTTATCAAATCGCTATTATAGTACAGTGTAATGTTTTAGTGACGTAGATATGACGTAGATACAATACATTTAGCTTACAATCGTTTCAGAATACACCCCCAGACAAAATGATACTAGGGATCCTCAGTTTAATACCATTGTTGCTTGTTTTAAATTGTATACACATATAAGAGAAATATTGACGAAATGTTACTTGTGTATTGGTTCTGAAAATGTAGTCCTTCACTCTATTGTATTTCATTTGGCTGTTTTCTAAACGGGGATGGGAACACACCCTCCCACCCTGCTCGTGCAACGTACTATTCTACATTCTCAAATGTATGAGACAAATGTTGTTGTGTAAGACAAGTGGCGTATCTACGGAGGGGTACGGGGGTATGTCCACACCCCAAACAAGTAATATCAAAACTGAAAATCGAGAAAAAACACAAGGGGATCGAGAATCTTTGGAACAAAAAACAAATATAAGACTTCCCCCAATAATTCGCACGTGCCCACCCCACCCTTAAAAAAAAAATATGACAAACATGAGAATGGAGAGAAATCAAAAGAGGAGAATCTTTATAGCAAAAGCAAAATATATAACTGCCTCAGACAATACGCGCACCCCCCCCCCCCCCCCATGATCAATCAGACTACGCTACGCCACTGCTACAAACAATATGGTCCTCTCGTTTCTCTACCTTCACTTCCTTATGTACCCCCTCTTTTCCAGTCCCGTCACTACCGGGGGCCCACATCCACTTATTTGGGTATCAGATCCAAATTGACAGTTATTACATATTACGTTATTAATTACAGAAATAATACAATTATAATCAATATGACAGACACATTAATAGACTGTGTCACGATTTTAGCTGTGCTGCGATTTAAAATTTTATTTTTGTTTAAATCAACTTAGTTGCTATAGTACCATAATACAATGTTATATTTTAATGCAGTTTATCACCTGACTAAGTAAATACAGTACATGAGCTGCCATGTAATATTTTTGGATATTACATGGCACTGTTACATGGCAATTCAGATGATAAAACAGTTGTTAACTTTGCCATCGGGATAATCATGGAATGTTCCCCTCGGGATTTTAAATGCTATTTCGTGAAGAAAGTAAGTCCCTCGACTACGTCTCGGGAATTATTTACTCTTCCCTCAATAGCATTTAAAATCCCTCGGGAGTGGAACATTCCGTGCTTTTCCCTCCACCACCATTTAACAACTGTATAATATCATATACTGTATCAGCTGTAAACAATTGACTATTATAATCAAGATGATATATACATTATAAGGTTGTAAGTGTCACGATTTTAGCATTGCTTTGATTTTCTAAGTTGGTTTCGTTGTAATCAAATTCATTTTTAAAGTACTATATAATCCAGTTTGTATCATATACACAGGAAAATGGTTAATCAAGACGTCAGACGCATTATGTTATAAGTTTGTGTAACGATTTTAGCGTTACTACAATTGTTTGTTTTGTTTTATTCAATTTCTTATCTACAATTCCATAATGCAAATATAATCAAGAAGTTGGACATAATTGGTTGTGTCATAATTTTAGCTTTGATACATTTTTCTATTTCTTTCTTTGTTTTAATCAACTTTTCTTTCATGCCATAAAACTATATGTAGTGCAGTATATTATATTCCTAATCAGATTTTGAAAAATGGATAATTATAATCAAGAAATTGGACACAGGTTGTGTTACGATTTTATCATAGCTGCAAGTTTGAAATTTTGTTTTGTTTTAATCAACTCAATTGTTATAGTACCATCATGTAATATTATATTACAATGCAGTATGTAATCAGATACAGACAACTTAACAATTACAATCAAGATATAAGACGCACTATGTTATAAGGTTGTCTTATGATTTTAGCATATACTACGATTTTCTATTTGTAGTTTGTTTTACTCAATTTCCTATTTATACTACCATACTAACGTAATCGGATACAGAAAGTTGACAATTGTTATAATCAAGATGGTGGACACATTATAAGGTCTTAAATGCTGTGTCATGATTTTAACATTGCAGTGATTTTCTAAATCGGTTTCGTTTAACTTATCTTCATTGTTATAGTACAATAATACAATTTTATATTACAATGCAGTATGATTATATACAATGCAGTATGATTATATGCAGTTTGATTATATACAAAAGAAACTACAATTATAATCAAGAAGATTGACACACTGGTTGTGTTAAGATTTTAAGTATTGTTCCGGCTTTCAATTTTTGTTTTGTTTTATTAAATGTCTTATCTATAATACCATAATACAATACCTTATTACGTAATAAGATTCAGAAAATGTATTATTTTTATAATCAAGATAATAGACACATTATCATGTTGTATCGCGATTTTAGCATTGATGCAATTTTCTATTTTTTGTTTTTGTTTTAATCAACTTATTTTCTTTAATGCCATACAACCATGTACAATGCAGTATATCATATTCGTAAACAGATACAAAAATGGACAAATATAATCAAGAAGAAGAACACACTGGTTGTGTTACGATTTTAGCTTTGCTGCGATTTTCAAATTTTGTTTTAATCAACTTCTTTTCTTTAATGCCATACAACCATATACAATTTTGTATATTATATTATTTGTAAGCATATTTTGAAAAATGGAAAATTATAATCAAGAAATTGGACACATAGGTTGTGTAACGATTTTATCATAGCTGCTAGTTTTTAATTTTGTTGTGTTTCAATCAACTAAATTGTTATAGTACCATAATACAATATTATATTACAATGCAGTAATCAGATACAGAAAATGGACAATTATAATCAAGATGATAGACACAACATAAGGTTGTGTCACGATTTTAGCTTTGCTGCAATGTTCTATGTTGTCTTTGTTTTAATCAACTTCTTTTCTTTAATGCCATAAAACCATATACAATGCAGTATATTATATTTGTAATCAGACTTCTAAAAAACTCTGATTTTTTATCATTTATATGACACCTCATGCTTATAAATACAATTCATGCCAGAGAACGAGTACAATGAAGAGATACAATCGATTGTAAGTTGCAATTAATCGTAAGTCAGATCACGTGTTCTAGATGCGCAAATCTGATTGGTTGAAACGCATAAATTTTCTGACTTACGATCAATCGTAACTTACAATCGATTGTATCTCTTTCTGCAACGGGGCCCTGATCTAGCATGTTTCCCATGTTTTCCCTGATCCCCATGTTTGTGTAAATTCACTCATGCATCACTCAGCTGCTAAGTCAGGAATACTGAGCGACTTCTTACTCAACTATTCACTCATTTGGGCAGAAATCAGGCATGTTTTCATTGTACTTCTCTGGCATGTCTGGCATACATCGTTTATTTTTTTGCATAAGGTGTCATAAATAAGATACCAATATTAATTTGTATGCGGTGTTTGTCTGTTTGCAAAATAAGTACGTTTACTACCCTAAAAACTCAAACTTACAATTTCTGCGTGGAATTTTGGTAACACTAATTTGTATTGTCATGCGTGAATTATGTGCCATAAGTTGTACACCAATGAAAGAAGAGAAACAGAGCTTTTCATTCATGTATATCTCATCAAATAAATGATTCATTATGAAATCCGGTTTCGTTTTTTCTTGGACACATTGTATAATATTATATTACAATGCAGTATTTAATCAAATATAAATCATTTTGTTTTAATCAATCTCTTATCTATAGTACACTAATTACGTAATCAGATACAGGAAATCGACAATTGTTGTAATCAAGATTATAAATACACTATATTAGGCTGTGTCATCATTTTAGCATTGCTGCGATTTTCTATTGTTTTGTTTGAAACAACTTCTTCTCTATAATACCATAAAACTATACTATACGACAATGCAGTATATTATATTCCTAATTAGATCATTACAAAATAGACAATTATAATCAAGATGATGGACACATTATATGGTCTTAAAGGCTGTGTCATGATTTTAGCATTGCTGTGATTTTCTAATTTGGTTTCGTTTTAATCATCTTCAGTTATAATACAGTACAATAATACAATTTTATAATTATTACAATGCAGTATGTAATCAGATACAAAAGAAGATGTATAATTATAATAAAGAAGATGGACACACTGGTTGTGTTACGATTAAAGCATTGCGGTGGCTTTTAATTTTGGTTTTGTTTTATTAAATCTCTTATCTGTAATACCATAATACAATAATTTATTACGTAATCAGATTCAGAAAATTGAGAATTTTCATAATCAAGATGATAGACACAATTTAAGGTTGTGCATTGATGCAATTTTCAAATTTTGTTTTGTTTTAATCGACTTCTTTTCTTTAATGCCATACAACCATATACAATGCAGTATATCATATTCGTAATCAGATTTGTTTAGATGGACAATTATAATTAAGAAGGGGGACACGCTGGTTGTGTTACGATTTTAGTATTGCTGCGATTTTCAAGAAATACAGTTTACGTGTGGTGAAGAAAAATTATAATACAAGTACACGATTTTAAAGACAAAATATACTATGATCAATTTCTATTAAGAAACAATTAAACACCCATACATATATCCCTGGAATATATAGGTCCCATATTTATTCGATGATTTAAGAAATTATTAATTAATATAAAGCCTACACATTTTTGGAAACACACCAAAGTGGCTATTAAATCATTATTTAAACACCCATACATATATCCCTGGAATATATAGGTCCCACATTTATTCGATGATTTAAGAAATTATTAATTAATATAAAGCCTACATATTTTTGGAAACACACCAAAGTGGCTATTAAATCATTATTTTAACGAAAACTCACATTTAATGAAAAGTGGTTTACTTTCAGGGTTGATATTTGTATAAAAACAGGCTCTAGCTAGCTTAAAGGGACTTAGTAACATTGTCCAAATCCTCAAAATAAAATTTTAATTCTAGCGGTTCCCTCATACCTTGTTGAACAATAAAATCATGGGACAGGTTTCGGTTTTTCAAATTTCCCTTTCGTTACAAAGATATGTACGATCGAATTATTCAGATAATAAAAACTCCGTTGGAGTTTTGAAACCGTGTACAAAGTGAGTGCGGTGAGTTAGTGAATATCACTTTGCATTTTCGCTCATTACTTGGCCATGCAATGTTCATTTGACTTAACATTTTCACACAATACCCTGTGGACATATGAGATAACAACAATATACATTGCATCAAGCATTCATCACTTTTTGTACATGTCAACAAAGTTACTAGATCCCTTTAAGATGGATTCTCTTTCATTCAAACGTGGTTAAGTTATATTAATTATTTTGTTATGATAACGGATAAGTACTATAGTTACTAAAATTCTTTTTGAGCAGAACTATTATATCCCTTTAATAAATATTGTCATTCCAAGAAACGTAATAATCTTTCGATGAAACTCATAAAATAAAAAACAACAAAATAAAACAAAATTTTTCAGTACAAACCTGTGCCTTCAGTTATCTGTATTATTACATTTCAATAAAACAAGAGCTAGTCAACAGCCACACAGAGTAACAACACAGTGACGTCATTTCCAATCAGTGCGTTGCCGATTTGAGTCACTCATAGAAATAAATGGATATTTCAAAGAGCCATAGTTTTCTTATTTCTTGACCGATTGTACTCAAATTTTCAGGGACTACTCATCCTATTATTTTAGTGTCTTATAGTGCATACAACATTTTTTCCGGATTTCATTGTCCTTCAATTCACCATCGGTAAAGATTGCTATGCTTGGGGATGCTACACCGCACGTCGCCATTTTAACTAGGCTATATACATATAGTGTGTGCGCACTGCATAACACTGAACAAACGTGTATTCCGCACCGCGCGCAATCAGGAGTTCACAAGATGGCAGCGTACATCTTATTTACCAATCCCTAACACCTTTAAAGGGGATCTAGTGACTTTGCTGACAATGAGCGAAAATACAAGGTGATATTCACCATCTCATGCCACTGTCTTTGTGCATAGGCTAGTCATAATTATCTACTAGAGAATTATAAATCCGAACATTCCAGTTATTTATAACTTTATCAATAAAGAGGAAACAAATGTTCTATGATTCTATTGGTAATACGAATACAATGACTTATGTGAGAGCCGCTAGAGTTCTAGGTAAATTGTGAGGGTTTTGACAAAGTTACTAGACGCCTTTTATTTGCCTCTATACGGTTCAGATCGAGCGTAACAATAGCCGTTCACCTCCCATACTGTCACATATTATAGCCGTACTTTTTAACATTTCTGTTGGTCGTACTTCAGTGATTTCGAATTGATGCACGTGCCTGACGTTGAAGTCAAATGGGGTATAAAGTACAAAATGGAAAATATTTCCCCATATAATACATACTAGCCAGGGGTGTCGATCTGTTCGGGAAACACAATACATTGGGGGGGGGGGGGGGGGGGGGGGGGGGGCGAGCTATTGTTCACAAACAATGCTCGCCCCCCCCCCCCCCCCCAATGCATTGTGTTTTCGAACAGATCGACACCCCTGATACTAGCTGACAGATGTATTGTGTGATCAGCTATGTTTGTAATATTATCATGTAGTTGAATAAACTCAAACGGAAAAAAATATATACTACATGCCGTCTCCCTATAGGAATACATGTAGGCCTATGTCTAATTGTATGTCGTACATGTATTTAGCGGAAGTTCGTCAACATAATATACATACATTAGCGTTAGGCAAAAATGGTGATTTATTCTGTACAATCCATCAAATAATGCGTCAACTAGGAAAAATTTCATTAATATCATGGACATACGTTTGATATCAAAAGACGTTTGATTACCAGCAGGAAAGATGGAAGGGTGGCACTGGGTAGTACTTTGGTCATGTCTTGTTGTCAGCTTGCATCCGGACAAAGTAAGTAATGTTATTCAACTAATATTTAAATAATATGCCGATAACTCAATAATGACTGTGTATAGACATATGAAGTGGCATTTATCATGCGTGAAGATTGTTAACATTGGACTATGAATTCATCTTCTATCATAAGATATGTGTGACTATATATTCAAATGTTCGTTCGGAATGTATTTGAAAGGTTATCCCGACATTGGATCGAAGATTTCCACGCATATAAGAACGATACAGCCGGCTCAATTAGAAAGGCATTTGCGATGGTATTCTGCAACCATACCTACCTATTTAGACAAAGTAGATTCGAACAGTCCAGTTATTCGTAGGTCTCTGTTCGAATCCTGAAGAAACCAATTCTCTGTTACTTATTTTCATTTCGAAATTGTAGATGACTAGATGTATACTGTAGTTTTAGATGCTATGATTTTATAAATAATTTTGGTAAGAAGATTTTAAAATGCAATAATTTTACATTCCAATTATTAAATCGTTTTGCATTGTCCAGGTGTAACATGCTCACCCCTTAGTTCAACCACCAGCAATGTCTTCACAAATTACGGCGTTATGGTAGGCGGTACCACAGACTACTGGTTGAACTATGACCCTCCCGAGTACGGCCAGGAAAAGGCTGCCAGTAGGGACCAGTGCAGTGACCGCTACGGCTACTATGGCGATAGGACTGATGGCAGTGATTGGAAACTGTACATTAGAAGTTACAGTAGACAGTGATATTATGGCAAGGAAACATTAATGGTTGTCATACAAGACGACAAGTATAACATTATTTTAACGTTTAATACTTTTGTCTTTATTCTACAAACTGTTTTTGCGTACAAGAGTTGCCCATTGGAGTGTCCCGTTCTGGCGGGGGATATCGTAGTCGGCACCGATCCTGGTCAAGCAATGTACAACCTACCAACCAATCAGCGTCACGAAGCTATCCGGCTCCCGACGTACATGTACTATGGACCATCACAAAGACGGACTACATTTGACGGAGTAACACAGATCCTGTGCTGAGCGTGGGTCTCCATGTTGTGACGTCAGTCATCAGTGATACAGTGCTGAGCAAGACTGTAGGTTTGTTCTTCGTGTCGAAGGTAGGCACATATCGTTGACCTCCTGCTGGCTACACTGCCAATTACTTATTTTAAATCATATGTTTATTATGAACTAATTTGAAATGTAAATATATCTCTTTAAGAAAAATTAAGGGAAAATATAATTATGTTAAAGTATATTCAATTTTTAATCCTTTTAGATGGAAGGCATGCCCTTTATTAATGGTTCCCTCTGATTTTCCCCTCATGTACTTAAGCCAAGAAACCTCCGAGAATCGCTTGTCCAGACGATATCTACCAAACAACTACGAACATCACATCATTCAGTGTTGTAAGTGCAACTGATAACGTAGAGTCAGTGGAGTCACATACAGTCACCTTCCTGGTCAGTCATTCCGATGGAGAGACGGTCGTGACCGCCAACGCACACGACGCGGCTGGGAACGCAGCTACACCTTGTAACTTCACCGTCACAATAGGTCTTGGTAGGCATGGTAGGTGCAACGTTACATACTTTTGTTTAACTACACAATTGACCAGCAAGAATGGAGAAGCATAACAATCCTCATCTTGTATTATTATAACCTGACCGAATGACGTCGATGACAACGTTGATGTGGTTGGGAGCACCAATTCTGACATATTTGGGGTTAGGTACCAAACATATTTATTTATGATGTTTAAAGATATAACAAGCTTTGCTTTCTTGATGACCTACATGCCTGTGGAATGGAAGTTTATAATTGCATTTCTAAAAGGTGATTTTTCCAGAAATAATACAAGATACGCATTTTACTCAATTTAAACTCGTTTTCGTAAAATAAAACAAAACACACGCACACAACATTTTAAGTATTGTTTAAAGTATCGTTGACTTCTAACAGATGCACTCGACTAGTGACACTACACCTACGAGGACGACTATGACTACGAATACAGTAGGTCTACTAACTTCCACGCTCACGGGCAAAATGCTACGATCACGACGTCTGACCCGACCGCACCAACCATGACGGTATGTCCACTATAGGCATTCTCCAGCCTGCTCTTACGAAAGTTTGATGTTCTTAACACATTACATTCACGTTTTGTTAATTAAATGTCAGTTGTAATAATCATGATCGTCTGAAAAAATTAAATTTATTCTTCATTTAACAAATTTCTCTCGAAGTAGTTTGTTTCCTTGTATAAAGTGTGTATTTCCTGTCATTACGTTACTAATTATTGCAAATTAGAATAATACAAGTATGGTGCATAATGATCCGCACGGAGTATTGTACTCACTACTCAATTGTAGTTTTGAAAATCATGATAACCACCTAATGCATTTTCCCTATGATTGTTATTCATTTGTATGTTCACATACAGGAAAATCCATCTACAACAGTTGTTATATCATTTGTGTATCATGTAATCTTGTTATACTTATCCATGTGCAGATATAATTATGGGTGTTGCTCTGGGCGTTGTCAGTGTATTTGCCATCGCAATGCTTGTAATTCATCTTAGATTAAGGTGAGATAAATTAACTTCTTAACTGTCTCATTTTGTAATAATTTTTACATTTGATGTTTATCCATTACATTTTAAAAT
The DNA here is from genome assembly GCA_037951105.1 of Echinarachnius parma. Taxonomy (NCBI): domain Eukaryota; kingdom Metazoa; phylum Echinodermata; class Echinoidea; order Clypeasteroida; family Echinarachniidae; genus Echinarachnius; species Echinarachnius parma. The sequence goes on along the minus strand of JBAMJV010005619.1, from coordinate 59,042 downwards.
GTTGATGTATATAGTTTTGACGATAATCAAATGTAAAAAAGGGGTTTAAATTCACATTACAGATAAAAAACTTTCCAAATATTGAACTGCACAACTATTTTGAAAACCATGATAATTGATGTACATATAGTAATGTTCTGATTTTGCTTTATTTGCTGAACAATGATCCATGTTTTAATTGCATATACTAATCATTTAGGCGTTCCTACGCCAAACTCAAGAGATCCCTCGAGCGCGACCCGACACCGTACACCGCCCTCAACTTCGGCAGCGCGGTCATTGACGAGGGGAAGGATCCCAAAGATCCGAAATCATCTACCGTTTCAACGTTGTCAGCTCACGACTTGCACACGTACGAGAACAATGATGTGGATAAACCTCGTAAAGGGAGATTAAATATGGAAGAAATGAGGGATAGTAGCCAAATTGATGATGGACATTATGATGAGGTTGTGGGAGTTTAGCATCACGATGATACGGATATCGTGATACTTCCAGTTTGTACAACTCGCAGACTAGACAAAATGATACTAGGGATCCTCAGATGAATACCATAGTCGCCTGTTTACAAATCGTATGCACATACGAGAGACATTTTGACGAAATGATACCTATGTATGAGTTCTTTCTGAAAATGTAGTCCTTTACTCTATTATATTTTTATTTGGATGTTTTTAACGGGGATAGGAACACACCCTCCCACCCGGCTCGTGCCACGGACTATTCTACATTCTCAAATTCATGAGACAAATGTTGTTGTGTAAGACCAGTGGCGTATCTACCGAGGGGCACGGGGGCACGTGCCCAACCCCTCAACAAACAAACAAACAAGCAAATATGAAAATCGAAAAAGAAACAAATCACATGAAATTAATATTTTCTAACAAAAGAAACAAATATAAAAGATTGCCCCCTAAGAGTGGTGTTACCCCCGGCCCTCCATGATCGTTCCTCTCATTTATCTATCCTTACTTGTTTATGTACTCCCTCTTTTCTTATTCCGTCACTACCGTTGGCTTACCGATTGTTTTATTTGGTTTCGTTTTAATCAACTTGATCGTTATAGTACCATAATACAATATAATTTTACAATGCAGTATGTAATCAGATACAGCAACTTAACAATTATAATCAAGAAGTTAGACGCATTATTAGGTTGCGTCACGATTTTAGCGTCGGTGCAATTTTCAAATTTTGTTTTGTTAATTGTTATCGTACAATAATACAATGTTATATTTCTATGCAGTACGTAATCAGATACAAAGGAAAATGGAAAACTATGATCTAGATTATAGATGTTAGACGCATAATGTTATAATGATGCGTCACGATTTTAGCAAATACTGCGATGGTCACATTTTGTTTTGTTTTATTCAATGTATTAGCTATAATACCATATAATTATACTTTACTACGTAATTAGATACAGAAAATTTAGTATTTTTATAATCAAGCTAATAATTATACACATTAGTAGGTTTGTGTCAGGATTTAGCATTGCTGCAATTTTCAATGTTTGTGTTTGTTTTAATCAACCTTTTTTCTTTAAAACCATAGAACCATCATCAATGCAGTGTATAATATACGTAATCAGTTTAAAAAATGGACAATTATGATCAAGAAGATGGATACGTTTCACTGCTGCGATTTTCTAGCTTGGTTTTGTTTTAATAAACTTTATTTTATAGTACCGTAATACTATTACATATTACAATGCAGTATGTAATCAGAAACACAAAATGGACAATTGTAGTCCCCAAGTACTAATGTGGATTGAATGAAAGGAGAACAATTTAAGAAGCCCAATAGTGAACGTTTGAACAAATTTGGATTTTCAATTAAAAAGTTATGATTCCGGTAAGTTTTGTTTGCCGCCCTCTCTAGATGGCAATTTGCCAAGGTCTGTGATGCCATAGTAGAACAACCTTCCACTGACTTTGTACACATATTTTTTTTTCTTCTTTTTTTTTCTTCTTGGATTTCACTGGACCAGTTGAGGAAGTTTTACCTTAAATGCATGCCCATTTACCTCTTCTCTAACATATCTAAGAATGAGAGTAGATGGATGATGCTTTTTCATGAAAAGTGACATTTTGTGAAGTTTTGTTGTACAGTTCGAATGGGAGTTGTTCATCTGTGACATCACATATTTGGCAAAGAGCCGACTGAGAGGGCAACAAACAATATTTCGATCAAAACTTTGAAAAATCATAATTCTTGATTGGATTATCAAAATCTGTTCAAACTTTCTCTAAAAGGTATCTAAAATTGTTCCTTTTTCACCCAACCTGCTTAAAAGCTTGTAGACACTTCCCCTTTAATGTCATTCACCATAATTATACAATGCAGCATGTAATCAGATTTGAACAAATGGACAGATATAATCAAGAAGTCGGACATGCTGGTTGTGTTACGATTTTAGTATTGCAGCAATTTTTTATTTTCGTTTGATTTAAATCAACCTCTAATGTATAATGCCATACTACAATATACTATTAAATGGCAGCATATATGAAGAGCTTTCAACCAAAAGGCGCTAAATCCACTTTTTCAACTTCCGAGGAAAAATGTGGATTCCTAGATAGCTACGTAGATTATAAATATAGATATATCGTTAACTCAATTGTTATGAAAAGTGGATTTAGCGCCTTTTGGAAGTGAGCTCATACGTACTGATTTTTTTTCAAATCTAGATTATAATATTTGTATGTTTTTTTTCGTAGAGGGCGCTTCAATAAAATACAGTTACCGTGAGGGGAAGACAAATTATAATACAGTACACGATGCTAAAGACAAAATATACTATGATCAATTTATATTAAGAAACAACAAAACACCCGTACATCCCTGAATTAGTAATTAATATGGGTCCCACATTTATCCGATGATTCAATATTAATTATTAATTGATGTAACGTAAAGCCTACACATTTTTGGAAATACACCAAAGTGGCTCTTTAATTGTTTTGATAATTTACCTATTGAACCATTATTTTAATGAAAAATCACATTTGATAAAAAGTGGTTGACTTGAAAGGTATATATCTCAACAAAAACAGGCCCCTAACTGAAATTGATAGTACAGTTTTGGTATTCGCTTTAACAACCAAAACCTGCAAAAAACATTACAAACTAATAATTATAACTCCACCATGCTCGAAAGGTATAGAAAATTAGAAACGACTAAGTAAAAAGCCTGTTATCATTCAAACAGAGCCATTAAAACTCAAGAGGGCGCTTTCAAAAATGCATTGATTTCATACAAAATTATGCATGTGATGTTTTGTAGAAATGATTAAATAGAGAGATCATCAACAACTTTTTCAAAACCTCCTTTGAACATTATTGAAAAATGTAAGCGTTTTTTTTTATTTGTTAACAAAATAATCGAATATATCTGGGCCCCAGATTTATTACTATCCAATATACTTATTGATATTTCAGCCGTTTCAGAAATGGTCTTGATGAAATAAATTGTAGTCTGCATTAAAATTGTATGCTCTTTAAATTTTACACTCATTTTTTCAGTATGTCACCGAAATATTATTTTGTGCAGTGCCCTCTTTACCAAAACTACACTACCCCTTTTAAGATGGATTCTGTACCATTCAAATGTGGTCGAATTATAACTATTAGTTTTTCCTGAAAACTGACAAGTTTTAGTCACTCAAATTATAGTTTTAGTAGAACTATGATATCCCTTTAATAAATACTGTCATTCCAAGAAGCGTAATAATCTTTTGGTGAAACTTATAGAATACAAAACAATAAAATAAACAATTGTTAACTACAAACCTGTGCCTTCAGTTATCTGTATTATTAGAACATGTCAATAAAACAAGAGCTAGTCAACAGCCACACATAGTAACAATGCAGTGACGTCATTGACAATGAGTGCGTTGCCATTTTTAGTCACTCATAGACAGTATGATGGCACAGCGTGTTATAATGAGGCTAAACGAAGTTTTCTATTCAAGTCTACCGATAGAGGGCGCATGAGTTTCCAACTCGCTCGGTAGATGCGATCAACAAAGCGATTTGACAGCATCGTTTGTCGCCCTCTCTATTTGGCTACATGTTTACTCAATATGGCGATATGTCTCGGTAAGTCAATCTTGACATTATTAGCTTTCGTTTGATACCAATTTTGCCATATTTTGTTTAATTTTTGACATGTTTTTTGACATCAATAAAAAGTGATTTTTTTCGTCCTTACGATAGAGGTTTTGGACATAGTCTTCTTCTTTGCTAGTTCCTGACTGGATGAAACAATGTTTCAGCTAGATTTTGCAAGATATGAGTCGTTGATTATCTGGTTGACCGTATAATGTGAAAAATGGTGGGATACATGTGTGATTTCGGTGAATAAAAGGCAACTGAAATCGGCTAAAATCTCACTAACTAGCGATGTTTTACCGGAAGTTGTGAGGAACTTGACTCGAAACCGCGGGAAATAACCATGGTTACCGTGGTAAAGCCGGGAATTCTTCCGTATCCCGAGAGGTCGCCAGCGACGGTTGTTTTCTTGCTCAGTCCCATATGCTCAAATTCGTGTGGGAGTGGAAGCGGAATGCATTGTAATTTGTATTTGTAGTTCTATTTGCAATTACTAATCATCAACGACTGTTCAGCATTTAGATGAGGGTAAGTTGTAGATCTGAACCTAATTTGTATTCCTCGATTCTTGTTGGAACAGATAAAATCGTGAGTTTATTTTCATTTTTAATATTTATTTATTCTATTTTTAGTTAGTAGAATAGTATTTTAGTAATAGTATAGTAACCTTTTTTTCCTTTCTTATCTAAACAGGGATTCCTTGGATTGGAACCTGGCCTGATGGCCATCTGTCATCTGTTTCAACTTTCATCTTCCGAAGAGTTTATCTTTGCCTTTGGGGATTCTACTGTACGTGATTTGGAGGACAGACAATGTTATTCAGAATTTGAACCAGAACTTGTCTTCTGAAGTCAATGTGAATTTTTTTCTGGCGCTACGGTACACACCTTTTTTTTATGAATGTTAAATGATGGACAGAGAATGAGAGATGGTGGACAATACTTATAATAACTAGTAACTGACTGTGTCTGTATTGCACATTACTAGGAACAAATAATTTGGAATTTGGGAAAGAGACCAGCTTCATTTTCGCGAACTCTTCAATATGCAGTTTTTCTTCGGACTAGTATTATTATTCGCTGGATGGGATTCATTCAACAGCCAAAGGAAATTGTTTTCTTGCATACAATTTGGAACTCTTCCTGATAAAACGTACTTCACATAATATTTTATCTGCACCGGCGGTAACAAGAAAAGTGCCAAAGAAACTGTACCAAAAAAACTGTTTACAACGGAAAAAAATAAACTTATTGGTAAAGGATAGAAAGAATGACTTGCATACATATATCAGAAAGGGAATACGCAGCGCATCAAGGCCAAGGGCAAAGAAGTCTGCAGAGGTACATGTATGTACACATGTACATCGCTTTGGTTTGACATTCCCTAAGTGGCTAGCTGATCCTAAGGAACAAATCGCCATGTGCCTGACCTGCACCCATCAAGCACCTGATGCTGCCAACCTCCTGCATCATCCACCACGACATCCAACTCTTGCCAGCGATCGTCCAGCGCAACTCCAACTTGCAAATAACCATCCACCTGATGCACCTAACCATTGCCCATCACAGGTTTATGGCAATCACTAGTTGCCCAAGCAGGTACATTTTGTTTCTAATTCTCATGATTATGTTGTAATAGTCTTGGGGTCACAGAAATCTTGATTGATGTCCACAGTGAAAAAAAATAATGATCCAATATTTTCTTGCAGCCATGCCTCTTCTCAAATTTGTTTTCAGTACATGAAACGTGATTTTATTGCATTTTAATTTGAAATATCTTTGATATTTATCATTTATCTATTCTAATTAGAAGGTATGCATAAACATTGTTATACAAATATGTGGTTAAACTGCAAAAGAAGACAATCTTGACAATATTTTTTAAATTTATTTTTCATACTATCAGGTCCCAAGAGTGAAGTTTGTACACCTTGACCATCATTCAACATGGCCACCTGATACAGCCAACCTGCACCCTCCAAAGTCACCTGATGCTGCCAACCTGCATCATCCACAACATCGAACTCGTGCCAGTAATCGTCCACTGCTAGAGTACCCACGTTTACCAATATCCATCCACCACAGGCACCCTATGCACCCAACCATTGCACACCACAACCACACCACACCAGGGCAATATCTGACACTTTACAGGTGCACGTTTAATATTATCAAGAACGGATACCCAGGAATTACAGAAACAGACTGATTGTAGATTAATACAAAAAACTTTCATCGGTTACAGAGATTCAGATGAAAAATTTACAGCTTCAACTAACCTTAAATTAGGGAACGAAAGCTCGTCAGTCACTAATTTAAGGTTAGTTGAAGTTGTAAATTGTTTATACTTGTAGATTGAAATTCCATAAAGAATTGAGAGACTCAATTACACCTGAGAAAGATGCATCAACAAGATATGCCAATCTGTTTCTTAGCCACCTATTTATTGTGCACCAAAGAGGCTGAGGTTGAAACAAATTGAACTTAAATGAATTTAATAATATTTTCTTTGCAGTGTATTTCTATACCAAAATCAATTTTCTGTGCAGGAAACATCTTTTATTTCTAAGTTTTAAATAAATGCATTTTTAACACATTGTTCTGTTTGTAGTTCTGCACAATCTGTAGTTTAGGTAAGTGACAAAAATATTCATCGTTGAATATTCCACTGGAAGGGGATACAAAGCTACAACAAATCAATATTTTATTCACACCCAATGATCAGAATTATGTTTGTCAGGCTCGTCACCAATACTGTTTAAGTAAAGTCTCATGTAAACCCACATTATGAGTAACAGCATTAAAAACAAATGGAAAATTTAGAAAACGTATCAAATATAACTTGTTTTCTTTCAAAGACCCAGTTCCAATCATTTCACTTCTTGATAAATTTGTATAAATGCAATGGTGGATTTTTACTGATGCATGTATACAACTATTCCTTTAAAACGCGTGGGGAATTACATATTCAGACACAAGAACATTTTTATAGATGTCATAGGAAAAAACCTAGTTCATGGCCAAACTTCTTGACGAGCTAGGAGATGTTTTCCTCACACGTAAATCTATATGAAAAAGGTGTGTTCTTTTTTTGTTGAAGTTCTGACTAGTAGAACAATGGCACAACTCTGTAGCTCAATTTAGAGTTCAATCTATGAAAATGAAGATGATCATTCACAACCTTTGATTTCTTTTTGTGAATACTGGTAATAGGATTTATTGTTATTTTGAAGTGATCACTATGACTGATGAGTGATGAATCATTGATGGTGGGGAGGACGATGGATGATGACATGATGATTGTGACGATGACGTCGATGATGATGTCGATGATCGTGAGGATAATGACGTGATTATCGTTACGATGACGCGGTGGTGATGATAATGATGATGACATGATGATTGTGACGATGATGTTGGTAATCATGACGATGGCGTCGATCGTGACGATGATGCTGTCGATGATGACGTGATTATCGTTACGATGACGGTGGTGATGATGATGATGTTGATGGTGATAATGATGGTGATGTTGATGATGCACGATGATGATGCATGCTGATACTTGATAATGATGAAGATGTTGACAATGTTGATCGTGATGATGACGATGCCAGTAACGATGTTGATGATAATGATAATGATGTTGTTGATGATGGTTATGACAATTAACTGTATGGCAAAAATAAAATTAGAGATTATAGTTCCAAGTAACCAATTTCACTGACATACAACAGAGTCATTTGAACCCCGGTTCAAAAATATATGATATAAATTATATAAAACAAATAATGAGCTTTAACAATTGAAATTTACACCAAATGATTATGAATATCTACCCCTCTGATCCTGAAGAAAAAAAAATGGAAAGAACAATCTTCTGGAATGGTTTTGTAAGAAAGTTCACTATTACAAAACTAAGTCTTATGTATTTCTTTGAAACAAGATGTTACGTAATAGGGTGGCAAATTACATTACATAGCCACAACATATAGTTCATAATTTAGCACATGTCTTACTCTTTCAAATGATACCTCACTTACAACCATATAGCACCTTCTAATGATTTTGTACATTTTTTTAGGTAACTGAAATATAAATTCCACTCTGTAACTGAATTAACATATGCTCAGCAGTATGTAGTAGGCCTACTATACCTAGAAATTATGAGTATAAGTATAATACATATTATTAATTGCTCACATGCGTGAGAAGCCTTTGTAATGCATTGAACGTTACTATTGCAATCCCAGTGAAGACATTATTTGTATTTTCACTTTTTTCTTGTTCAAGTCATGTTCGATGATAACAACATACACAATAATACGTATGTGGGGCAATATAAAGCCGTTTATTCCGGGGGTTACGCACCCGAAAGTAAAATCAGGTGCGTGTTCGTTCATGGCCAACTGCATGCAGAGCACGCTGTACGTGATAATCGCGCAGTACATAGAGAATCGACGCAGAGCAAGAGATGGCGTGGTATCCCCCGGTTCGAAATGATCGCAAATCGACCATGTCAATTATTTGCCGAAGTCTCGTATGCATCGCCTAGTATTTTGCTAGTTCCTGACCGGATGAAAAAACAACCTTTACAGAAAGTATGATATTCTGCTAGAGCAATATCTATAAACAGTAGTAAGTAATTAATATTTTGGATACACGGAGAATGAAAAGTGTTTTTTAACGAAAGAAATTACTTTTCAAACTTATTTTTTTCACAAGTTTTTATTCCTATTTTTACACATTTTAAAACATCAATTTTTACGAGTTGAATACCATATTACAATCTTTATAGTTTAAGCTTACAATTTGTGGCAAATTCATGGTCGGAAAATTAATTCTGAGCACACAGGGAGAAGGGGAACTGGGCCATGTCGTAGCTCATTATAGGCATTATATGCAATATTTTATGCATACGACTTGCATTGATGCAAGCGATTCACAACGCGTTGCATGTATACTGAGTAGTCGTGCCCAGGGGGTGTTTTAGCTTTATTCAGTGGCATAGTTGCAATACCTAAAACAGAATTGTTTTCGCTAAAGGGGGTCGTTGAACACCCCAAACACCCCCCCCCCCTCGGTACGTCTGTGCCTGTCTAAGATTCGCTTAGGTGGTCAGGACGGGTTTGACTGTATTTGACTCAATATACCATAAACTTCCTCTTCGAGTTATGCTTAATTGTCATGGAAATCTTCAAAGATCATGTCTAAGAATATATATATGAACATGTATATATATATGTTTAAATGTATATATGTATATGTATGAACATGTATATATATATGTTTAAATGTGTTTATACAATCATATTTTTAATATAATTATGGTAAACAAACATATATGTTCATTTTTTGGGGTATGGGGGTACTCATATTCTTGTACTATGATTATGGTACGTATATTTTACGTTTTATCAGTTACTTAAAAGGTGCTCTTTTACATCAAATTTATTTTTATACTATTTTTATATTTGAAAACGATTTGTCGTAGTTTTAATTTTTGTATAACATTAAATGTTAACACTTAAAGGAGAATTCCGGACGAGTTTAAACAAAATACAGTATATTGGAAATAAATCTAGGGATGTGCTTGAATATTTTCAGGATTTGACTCTCTTTGGTTGATTTCTAAGAGATTTTTCTAATGTCATTAACTCTGAGGAAATAATTAAATTTATTGCACACAATCATGAGACCATTATGTAGCACCCTCACTTTGCTCAATTTCTTGAGTAGGCTTGAATCCGGTGCCACTGCATTGTGATCACTGCATGTGTCATTCATAATAGCCGGTCATGCAGAGCCAGCAAATTCAATAACCACGTTTACAGGACTTTGTGTCTATTCAAATTTCAATGAAAGCCAAACGTTTTACAATTTCGGGCAGGCAAGTATTTTCAAACGGTTCAACAATGTAGTAATGCTCAAAGGCACGGTTGAATGGCGCATCGTGGACTAAACTATTCATGATCGAGCATTGTATTGGTCCGATCAAAAGAACACATTCGCTGCAGTGTAAAAACATAGATAGGCGCATAGTGAGTGTCGCACGTCACAAATTGGTGCATTGTGGGATAGAACAAGCTCGCTCGCGAATTTGTGTCATTATAATTTCAAAGCCAATTATAAGAACCCACAATCATACTTTTTTCATACAAAATTGTGTTTATTGACCTAGAATATATGTCTTTCAATCATTAGAAGCTTGAACTCGAGTGGAAGTCCACTTTAAAGAGAGTCAAAGATAACTGACTCTTCTCTTTGATAAATCTAAATATCTTGCATGTGGAGCTGGCTTGTGGTTGATTTAAGTAATAGGTTAGCCTATGGGACAACTCGGGTGGTGGGGACTATTTGCAATATCTGCTCTCAATTGAACATTTTCTAAATATTTCTAGTCGAGTGAAATGATATATACACTACTATAATGATCTATAAAGGATCATAATGAATATGCATATAATATTACAAACATAAATAATCATATATATGGTATACAGTTGTATACATGCTGCACTCCTACGGAGGGTCCACATTATTATACCTGGAGGTGTTTCACAAAGATTCTTAGTTGAACTTAAAGGGGACCACCAGGCAAAGGACAACACGTTATTATACGTTTTGGTACCGTTTTGTGATATCAAATAGATACCCAACATTTTTCAAAGGGTTGCGTAATTCATAAACAAAGCAATTAATTTCCACCACTTACGGAACCACTGTTATTTCCAAGCATTTGCGAGTGCGTCAATGCTTTCACGCGTACGTCAATAGAATCCCGGATGATTTGTTCGCTCTGCACAGAGCGCTCTGGCTCTGCACGCATATAGTCTACGCAATTCAGACCGCATGAACGCATGGTTGAGAATGGTGATGCGTTTTCCAATTATATATTTTTTTCTGAAAACATATATTTGTGAACTTGTTGAAGGAATGGAATACTGAAGATGTTACCTTTCTATAATAAGAATATTATTTTTGGGTGGTGGTACCCTTTAACTCTTAGTTGGACCTAACAATTATGGAATAAAACATATTTCAACAAAAATATATATCAATTATTTCAAGGGTCCTTGATAATAACAAAAGTATCTGTTTTTTTGTCAAAATTCATGTCTTTGCAAAAGAACTGTTCTAAAATTGTTTACAAAGAAAGTAATGGCTTTCCATAATTGTTAGGCCCAACTTTGAGTTATGTTCAGCTTAGAATCTTTGTGAAACAACCCCTGACTAGAGAGCAACAAAGTAGATACAGTACATTGTTGAATGACAAACACAATGTACATACACAGGTTACGAACTTGTATCCCATGATTGAAAAGCCCATGCTCTATTATAGTACCAATCTTGCTGTACAATTTCTATCTGATAATCCTTATATGCTGATTGCTGCAATTATTCCATGTGAAATGTTATTTACCTTACTTTTGATTTTAAATGTATTTGATGTATTAATTTGCACCCTTCAGCCTTGCCATTATTATTTACTTGTCAAATTTATATTTAACTGAAATAATCATATATTATAAACTGATCTCATTTGATTTGATTTTCAAGTTGACAACTACTTTGTACATATAATTGTTTTAGTTTTGGCAAAAATTTGGCATAAAATGTATCATTTTATGAAAACAGTTATAGCTGTTTTACCATTATGTACTTTATGTCCTCGATCATTTGAAGCAGTATACCAGTTATGTACAAAGATTGGTTGCCAATTAAACAGAGGATTGGTTTTAAGATTCTTTTATTTGTATACAAATTCTATTTTGATCAGGCACCAGAGTATTTTAATGAGTGTCTTGAGTTGTATCGACCTTTGCGTACAAATCTTCGCTCCAATGCAGACCCTTTTGGGCTAACTAACTGCTACTTACATGTATACCATTTAAATATATTTCATTCATTTAATATTATGAAAGACTGACTTTCTTTAAATAAACAGAACAATTTACTGATTCCCAATACCACTGATGTATAATTTTTTTATTTGCTTTGCATTAAATTAATGAAACTGAACAATTCATTAGAGCTTTTTATAATCTCACTGTGCCATAAACAAATCTTTGTGCATTTAATTTGTATGGAGGGCTGGTTTCTTTATTTAAAAAAATAAATTTACACTTTCCTAAAAATGAATAATTATCATATGTTTCCATCTTTCTTCAATCTTTGTTTATCATCTCGCCTCAACAAGTGATGGGAATTGAAGTTGGCGATATGACTTACAGAGAAAAATGTCTGAATCCTTTCAACAGTATACATGTAGGTGGGCAAGTGTGTTCAAATAATAATGAAAGCATCTGTGCATAATTTGTTGTACATGATTGTATCTGTTATCAGAACAAGTGATGTGAAAAAACGTTATGACTGACGTACCATAAAATATATGGGGTGCTTCACAAAGATTCTAAGTTAGACTTAAAATTATGGTCAGCCATTTGTAGCCTTGGAATAAAAATATATTCAAAAGCAAAAATGCAAGTATTTTTTACTTTTCATAAATTTTACATCAAGAACATGAATTCTCCTTGATAATAGAACATACTAATGATTTCAATCAACATTCTAAAAGAGCTTTTACAATAATTTTTCAAATAAACATTAATAGAGAGTTAAGTTAAACTTAGGATCTTTGTGAAACACTCCCCTGATGTTCTAAATAGGCAGCGTGTTGAAATACTTTACGAGTGTGTATGTGTGTGTGTGTGTGTGTGTGTGTGCTTAATATGTTGGTTTGTCAAAGAGATGTACAGTGGAATCTCGTTATAACGAGGTCCTTGGAACCATGAAAATTACCTTGTTATATCAGGTTTCTCATTATATCAGGGTAAAAAAAACAAAGAAATATAAAGAGCTGGGACCAGCAAAATAACCTTGTTATAAGAGGGTTTTGTTATATCAGAGCTTTTTATAATGAGGTTCCACTGTATATATGGAGAGCTTATTCCAAATGGCTGTAAATCCACTTTTTCAACTTTGGAGAAAAACAGGTTTTTTTGTCCAACTTTGTACACATGCGATTGGGAATATGAAAATGTAACGTTCGATACTTTGATTTTGATTGTTTAATTCGTCCTCAATCTGGATTTCTAGATGGCTACATTATACAGTTGTTAACTGGTGGTGGAGGGAAAAGCACGGAATGTTCCACTCCGGAGGGATTTTAAATGCTATTGAGGGAAGAGTAAAAAGTCCCGAGACGTAGTCTAGGGACTTATTTTCTTCACGAAATAGCATTTTAAATTTCCGAGGGGAACATTCCATGATTTTCCCGACAGCAAAGTTAACAACTGTTTTATCATCTGATTGCCATGTAACAGTGCCATGTAATATCCAAAAATATTACATGGCAGCTCATGTACTGTATTTACTAAGTCAGGTGATAAAGCTTATTAGTGTACTGATACCGTTAACTCAAGTAGTATGGAAAGTGCATTTAGCACCTTTTGGAACTAAGCTCTTCACATATGGGAGAGGGAATTCCAAACCTCTTGATCACGTTTACCTCCTCCAGTACAAATACTTCAAAATTACACAAGTCACGATTCATTGCTTGTTTATTAGTCAGTTTGGTATTATGTTTGCACATGTACAAAGCTCATTCGTATACTGACATTGACTTGCCCTTGACATTCACTGAGTTGGAAGACTGGATGAGGTTCTTTTACTTTGTACATGTTAATTTTGTAACGTGAAGCAAGGTGGATATCTAATTGTTCAAGTGAGAGAGAACAAAATTATATATACCATGACATTGACAACCATCCACCACTTTGAAAATGAATGCACAAAGCAAAGGCTGTTAAAGGCCTACCCATAAATATATAATTCTGGGGCTATAGAGGGTCATTTCAACTGGGTTCATAAAACATATAAAATTATCATCGTACATACAGAGAGGAACAAAAGTTAACCTTTTGGTCAGGTAAAATAGTTGGGTTTGTATCCCTATTATGTTCATGACAGAATATTACTTTTTATACAAACAAAAATACAGGCAGGACTATTTATACATAAGTTTGTGCTACATGATAAGCTGATCTGATGTGGGTGTGTTGTCAAATTGAATTGGTCGGTTGAGAAAGGGGCACACTATGTATTTTGGCTTTAGTTTTTGAAATACCTGTTGAATATTCCCCCTCATGTTGTTCATGTGTTAGTTCTTGGAGACAATGGCCCGTATTCACAAAGGAGGTTTGTAGGAGGTTTGTACAAACCATGGTTTGACCAAGGTTTACATCTATGGAATGCCATTTGTAAACTGATGGAGAAGGAATGTAAACTCCATACTTGTTAACAATGTTGATTTACAATTTACGGTATGCTAGCAGCATTCCATAGATGTAAACCATCGTCAAACCATGGTTTGTACAAACCTCCTACAAACCTACAAACCTCCTTTGTGAATACGGGCCATAGTTCCAGTAGATACATCGCGTACTGCATAGGCTAATCACGATCATTTATCATAATGTTATTTGCGTGGCTATCATGTTTCCTTTTTGTCAGTCTCAATCTTTGATTTATCACGCCCCTTACGAATATAAGTCTTGATAAAGAAGTCAATGAACAAGAGACAGATAGCGGCATAGCCGAAAGTCCCGACGTAAACTGCAAAAGGTCCCAACTCGCATGACCCGCCACCAATGAGATAGATCCACATCGCGTAAAACTGGGCGTAAGTGCCAATCATCAGCTGGACAATTTGAATAGTTGTCAGCATCATGGCCAGTGGCTTGGGCACCCTAACACCAGCGATCCGCAGAAGGTAGTATGTGTACATCAGCGAGTGGACGTAGACGTTCATAAGGGCCGAGATGAAGAGGGTTGGGTTGCTGTAGGCGAAGGTGTGGAAGCCGACCAGGAAGGTCATCATGTGGTGTAACCAGTGGAGCAAGATCAGCTTGCCCTTGCGGAGGACGATGAACACCGTATCGCCGTACTCGAACAGCTTGCTGAGCGCGAAGAGGAAGAGCCAGAGCGCGGAGTAGCCCCCGCGCGCGTAGAAGTCCGCACCGCACACGAGCGCGTGCCACACGCCGTTGTCATGGATACTGTCTGCCGAGAAGACGAGATCGCGCGCGGCGATCGTAAGTCGCCACGCCGAAATTATGCTGTGCACCGCAAGAGCGGCATTCCAGAGTAACAGCGCAGCGCGCATTTCGTATTTTGGCCGCCCCTCCATGAACCGCGGCCCTTTGAAGATCATGACGAGGTATAGGGCCGTGCACGCGACCCACATCATCATCCCTTCTCGCCCCATCCACTGTTGCCATGGCAACGGGTCAAACTGTTCCTCGATCGTCCACTGCTTGGTCAGGAGCTCAGCTACGGATGCATTCCTCGCCATGATGGTATAGTAGGAAGGTCTTGACTTTACAGCCTGCAGTAAAAATGAAAACAAAAAAACAAGCATCTCTTTTACACCTCAATCACATAACCATTATGAATGGGGCATCATGTTATTGAAAAATTAACACGCTTCCACATGATGTTGAATTTCATATTGATTATGTACCTAACGTAAAATACTAAGATATACGTCGTTTTTAGATGCAATGCCTTCAATTTCACACAATCAAATGCATTTGTGTAACATTTCGCTGTCGATCCTCCCCAATATTCACCTTTACTGTACTTACCCGGCTTTCATAATCATTACAAGTGAGGTGTCATTGGAAAGATAATTGAACAGGCTTTCTTCTAATATCATATCATATTCAACAGTATCTCTTCATTGTAAAGAAGTTCATCGTCGAAAGAATTTGAACTTGAGAAAGACCGTGATATGAGATTCAGACCTTCCGACTGAAGTTTGTGGGCGCATTTTGCGACATTTCACTTCTGACCTTCATTTTCAAATATACTGCGCATACCCCATACTCATGATGCTCACGAATGTGGTATCAAAGAGGAATACACATCCTTTCAAGTGATACAAAATATAACGAACATGATTTCATAAGAAAAGAGATATAATCGATCAAACTTGAGTTTCCGAACTTTTTTTGAGGGGTTAGTGAATCAGATTGGCAATTATATCAGAAAAAACGGCCTATATAAATCGCAAATTAATTAAAACCGTATAGGGTAAAAAAAAAAGAGCACGAAGAAATCCATGCAGGCTCAAGTTGGAAACGTTGCGTTCGGCATGTCAACTGCATCCCTAGCTGCTATCAAGTTTATACCATTATTAAAAAAAAGTTCCATCTTTTACCATTGTATTTGTTTTAATCGGTTAACATTGCTAATATATTGGGCAGGATTGCCATACATGTTTGTTGTGATTGTTTTTTTTTTTTTTTTTTTACTATAAATTATAGAAGTGTATGTGTATACCCCGACATTTTAGTAACTCATCAACAAACATTACATCATTAGGGTACCATATTATGACAATACTACAGATACCATTCTTGATTTTGCGGCTGATACTACTATATAAACCTATAGTACAGTACTATTATGTAAACAAAACTATCATTCAAGCATGCAGTCGAGTATAAAAACATCCATCCATTGATGCGACATTGATCAGTCGATCGAGCGTGATAAGGAAGATCGATGCTATATGATATGCGGGCCTGCACCTGGTTCTGAATTATTACAACCAAACCGGGGTATAAATCAGTAGCACAATTATATACCCGGGCCTATAAATCAAGCTGGAAGAATGGGTCAAAGGCCACTCATGTAAACATGTAGGCTACTTTCTAGACGCATGAGCTGAATATACTAGTGATATATCTCTTCTGAAAACAAAGTTGTTTTTTCCCCCTCAACTATACGGTTTGTAATACTACTATATTTGTAGTGTCTATTTGTGGGTCTATATGACCGTAATTATATACTACACCTAATTCTGAATATATATTATAACCGAGTTAATACTAGTTATATATCTCTTCTGAAAAGAAAGTCGTTTTTCCCAACTATATTATATTGGTTTGTAATACCATGGACCCTCCATGGTAATACTATATCCATATGCGGGTCTATATGACCGTAATACTACACCTAATTCTGAATATATTATTATAACCGGGTTATATATTACCCGGGCCTATAAACATGTAAAGCTGGCAGAAAAGAATTGTTTTTTCTCAACTTCTGAATAATTATCAGTAGCGTCCCTAATATAGCTGGCAGAAAGTCCTATAATGTACATGTACGCTCGAGACACCTGAGATAAATACATCTGATCTGAAAAGAAAGTTTGTTTTTCTCAACAATATGACCGTAATGTTGCACCTAATTCTGAATATATCACGACCGAGTTATATACTTCTGTAGCCAAAGTCAAAAGTCACTTATAAACATGTCCGTTCGAGACGCAGGAGATACATATATAGGTTCTGAAAAGAAATGTTGTTTTTCTCAACTATGACCGTCGAACAAAATGAGGTATAACAGTATACCTCCTTCGCCGTACAATTCATTTCATACATGATAGTTTTGCCGGCCCGGTAGATCAAATGCAACAAAATAAATTGTGTCACAACTAAGGCAATACCAACATTATCATCGATGCAATTATACTTCAACATTCGATGTATAATTATTGATCATAAATGCAAATTCAACGAATGATTATTACCTTGGTCTGGTCATCTGCACGGAGGCGGTCTTTCGCAAGGTCAGATTATTATACTGCCCATGTGCACCTCCGATCTGGGTATGCATACTGAGCTGACTGAGATGAGGAGTTGCATTTCTTTGACTTAATGCCTGGATAGACTTGCCAAATGTCAATAAGTGGGTTTGTGTAAATCGGCCGGGTCACTGAATAGATAGCCTTTTGTCAAGGCCCCCGCGCGAACACCCAACCGAGCGCGAAGCGCGAGACGTACATACCCGAGCGCAGCGAGGCCCAATCTACAGTAGTTGTAATTGTACAAGCGGGATCACAGCTCGTAATGTATGATCGATCTCCCAGCCATATAGAGCCTTGACTAAAGGCTACTGAATAGAGGGATCAATAACAACTCGGAGTGATCAAATGTCAGCGATTACACGCACGTCTAGTATTCTTCTCATTTCACTGACCTTTTTGTATTTAACCCCCCAACATGCTGTGGCTATGGTCGATCATGGAGAATCTATGTTATGGTAAATCAACTAGTTATAAAGGTTTGTCCAGTACACTAGGCCTACAATACATAACATGGACTGGAGGGGGAGTGTACTGGGATAATTATGATGAGAATTGCCCTGCAGGATTCTGAGCTCTTTTGGATTCTTGCAAGTTATTTGCTGTCGCCAAAACAAGCTCAAATTGGGGCGACAGGTTCTATATATTTGCACATACGGAACAATTCCCTTGGAATAATTCACCGTTTCATGTTCGGGAATATTCGGGGGGGGGGGGGGGGGGGGGGGGTTAACTGAATGACACCAAAAGTGAACGGGCCTTGTTCGCAACTAACACACTTAATTGGTGAGCACTTTGGCAAGAAACACTTCGATGGGTGGGGAGAACGGCTTGTTGGGTATCAGTCAAGGGATACCCACATGTTCGATATCCAGAAGTATGTTCATTCTTTTGCAATAGGTTAAGGGGATAGTTGAGTAGGCCTATTGGTAACCAAAACCTGCACTATTACGGTACAAAGTAATAGTTATAATTTCACCATGCTCGAAAAGTATACACAATTACAAACGACTAAGCAAAACCCCTGTTATCATTCAAAAAGAGCCTTTACAACTCATGAGGGCGCTATTTAAAAAAAATCACTGGTTTTAGCCATTTTTCATACAAAATTGTGCACTTAATGTTTTGTTAAAATAATGATTCAATAGAGATATCATCAACGACTTTTTAAAAACCTATTCAGATTTTTGTCCAAGTAGTCTTTAAGCATTTTAATTTTTTTTTCTCTAAAAAGTCTAAATATCCCCCGGTGATTACCGGTGAAGAACCTTTTGAATACATTTCAGCCGTTTCTGAACCGATTTTGATCAAATAAAGTTTATTCTGTCATTAAATTATATGTTCTTTCAAATTTGACAGTCAGATTTTCATTATCTCACAAAAAAAATATCGGGGGCACTTCGGGATATACCAATACTGTCAACGGTGCCTTTAAATAGTTGGCTATTAAATAAAAAGTTACATAATATACAGGGTGGACCAGAAAGGATGCAACACCTACGATCGTTAATTTCATCAACACCATCGACCAAACTTGTCATTGTTTTTTGTTTGATTGGGTAGAACATTCTTTTTCCAAGAAAATGATACCATGAGCATTGATTTTGGGTAAGGCATTTGGATCCTAGGGCCATTTTTCTGAGGCAATGTCGTTTCCTAAATTTGCTACTTTTTCGTCTCCAGCGATCCTCGGAACACTGAGACAATGGGCCGTATGCATAAAAACAAGCAATTGCTTGTGCTAGCCTTTTGCTTGAATCGGTATGCACACAAACAAGCAATTGCTTGCAAGCAAAAGCTTTTGCTTACAAGCACAAGCAATTGCCTACTGCTCGTAAGCAATTGCTAACCAACAAGCAATTGCGTAAAACCGTATGCATAAAACGAACCTTTTACTTGTCTTGATAAGCAATTGCTTGCGTTTTTTCAAGCACCTCCAGACCAGCTTGAGCTCTTGCTTACTAAGGACATTCGCTTTTTAGAATCAAGTTTTCATACCGTTTCAGGATAATTTAGAACTCCTGGTTCCAGAGGTTATGTTGTGATTACATATTTAATCAAATGGCTGTTATTTTAGACATTTATATCCATGTAGGCAATTTTGTTCATGATTTGAAAATATTTGCGTAAGAAAAATACTGTTGCCAGGTCGGGCATGACCAGGGAAAGCTGCTATGCAAGGGACTACACGACGTTTGCATACACTACGAATCCCCTTTGTTGTCATGCAGTGCGATGTTCGCACAACCGTAACGATGCTTTGTTCAACACGTAAGCAATTGCTTAGGCAGTGTAAGCAAAAGGTTTCAGCACAAGCAAAAGCTTATGCATACGAAATTAAGCAATTGCTTGAACTTGATCTTTTGCTTGACAAGCTCTTGCTTGTGCTTGAAGCAATTGCTTATAAGCAATTGCTACGTTTTATGCATACGGCCCAATATTCTCGCCCCACGGCCTGCCGTAGAATTAGCTGTACATAAGAATGGCTCACATTGTCTTCCTTACAAAGGGAGAGCAGTCATGCGGTTCCTCTGTACAGCTACCCAGGTAGCAAGCCAACGTTGGACCAACGTTGGAATCTCGAAACTCGTTGGAAGTTGGAAACTAACGTTGGTCCAACGTTGGATTAACGTTGGATTTTCGCAACTGCTAAGAAGTTGAAATCTGGTTGGATACCAACGTTGGTCCAACGTTGGATTAACGTTGGATTCTCGCAACTGCTAGGAAGTTGAAATCTGGTTGGATACCAACGTTGGTCCAACGTTGGATTAACGTTGGATTCTCGCAACTCCTTGGAAGTTGAAATCTGGTTGGATACCAACGTTGGATCAACGTTGGATCAATGTTGGACATCCGCATACAAATATTACAATCTAATTGTTAGAATTAGGTTGGATGCCAACGTTGGAAATTTGCCAACTCGTTGGACGTTGGACAGACTTATTGGACCAATGTTGATCCAAGGTTGGTATTTTGTTTTCGCCAACGTTGGAGCAGCGTTGGTTGGGCGTACACAAGCAACGTTGGTCCAACGTTGGACCAACGTTGCCAAACAAATTGGACAACGTTGGTCCAACGATGGACCAACGTTTGTTTGCTACCTGGGTAATTCTATGGCAGGCCGATCGTAGGTGTTGCATCCTTTCTGGGCCACCCTGTATAGTTAGCTTTAAAAATCCAGAATATGTGTGTACATTTGTAGTTTTGATAACTTTGAAACATTTTAAAAAGTGAAACATTGATGTATTATGTTATATGGGGACCTTGCTCTTACAAGCCCAGCTTCTCTAAGGTCTCCACTTTCTTTCATTTGGATTGTATATCGACTTAATATTGCACTTAAATTGTTTTTTTCTTATGCTGTTTTGTTCTATTATTATATGTAAAAATGTTGTGAAAGAACTAAATAAAATGAACCTTGAACCTTGAACCTTGTACACGGGACAAGGTAAGATGTCCTTAATGGGGTCCAGGGGGCGCAGCCCCCAGACGATTTTGGATTTGGGCAGTTTAGCACTCTCAAGATGTGGTTTAAAGAAAACTATTGTATCAACTTTCACATTTATAAATCAGAGGGGGCAATGTCTCTTCATTTTAATGTTATTATATATATATTTCTGAAGGGGGGGGGGATAATAATCTCCGCCTCACCCCATCTAACCCCCCCCCCCCCCCCCCCGTGATTGACGCCCATGTTAAAAAACAAAATATTGTTAGACAAGTATAATGGCTCTTCTAGGAAAATTGCATGCCATTCATACAAATTTGGACGTTACTTTCCTTATAGGTGTATGCCTATAGACAATTCCCTTATACAATGTACAGGTATTTACAAACATATTTTCAGTCATGCATGGAAACAGATAATCTGATTCAATCAGATGAAGAATCAATATAAAATATTATATTCGTGCACACGTCTTCAAAACAATAACTAATGCATGGGCATATCATGTTTTTATAGATGGTTTATTTTATTTCATAAAACAAATACATCTCAATTGAACATAACTTATCTATATCCCACCTGATTTAGGTATATAAGTATTATTGGAATTTTCAGTGGCAATTTCACATGTAAAACAACATGGAAACTAGCAAATTGATTAACAATTAACAATTGTATATTATACATGTATTGAGTAATTGAAATGCTTAAAGGTAACGTTGAGTATTGGTAATTTCCAAAGTGCCCCCCAAAAATTAATTGTAACGGATTTGGTTGATTTCAATTCCATATGAAAGATCATCGAAAAAAACATGGGAAATAATAATAATTCCCATTCAAATGCTCTAATTGTTGTGAAATTTGCTTTCAAAATATTTATAAAAGTGATTGACGTCCGGCCATCACTTTTTAGAGAACGCTAGCGCGAGGCGCAAGCGTTCTAGGTCCTCCGATGCGAAAGGCGAACGGCGCTTGCGATACACATGAATATGCGCGGTAACTATTACCGCGCATTACAGTCTCGTATTAGGAGGACCTAGAACGCTAGCGCTTCTCTCTAAAGTTAATTTGACACTTGAGTTGTAACGGCTCTTTTTGAATGATAACAGGGGGTTTACTTTGTCGTTTGTAATTGTGTATTCTTTTCGAGCATGGTGAAGTTATAACTATTAGTTTGTACCGTAATCGTGCAGGTTTTGGTTACTAAAGTTAAGTTTGACCAATACTCAACGTTACCTTTAAGAGATATGAAATATGGATCTGTTCATGAGTTTGTCTAATAGGGAATATAATAAAGCATGTAGGCATCTAGTATATCAGAATCCCTTTGAATGCATCATTTATAGGATTCATAATTATTTTATCGACCATTCTGACCTCTAAGAAACGCATTTCATGTACCAGAATTTGGCCTCTTTTTCACCAAATAAAATGTATAGGTTTTTGTTGTTGTTTTGTAATTTTAGCGTTCATTTAAAATGACGCCATAATACTTAATGATATACAATCAATCAAATGTATAGGTACACCACAGAGTCTAAACAATTTTCTAAACAGCAATGCTTTTGCTCTCGCCTATAGCACAATAACACGATTCAACAGGAGGACAAAATATTTCCTCATGTGTAAATAAATAAAAGATAAATATATATATACATCAAGCCTCTCCAGAACACAAAAGTTAAATAGTTCTACTGTATTTAACTTATATCAAAATAACTGAGGCCATATTCATGAAAACTGGCAGGTCAGTTTCATGCTAAGCCTATTATAATTGATATGCAACGAGCAGTCTTTACTAGACCCCAACTAGGGTTACCTGGGTTAGCCTTATTTACCCTACGAAGTTAACACTACATGTAGTTGGAAACTAAAAAAAAAAAACTTGTTGCATACTAAGATTAGACCCACTAGCACGATACAAAGCTAGCAGCATTTAATGAATACTGTATCATTCAGAAGTAACGGACTCTAAATGGTGTTTTTTTTTTATAAATCTGGTTTAAAGAACACAGTAGAACAACCGTCAGAACAGATACTTTTCTTTTTCTGTCTACATGAATATGGGCTCTTGTCTTGAAAACATAGTGCAAGATTCCAGCCTTTTGTAACCATTTCATCACTATTTTGACACTGGCTTATATTGTTAACTTCACATGTCATGCGTTTAACTGAAAGAAAGAAAACATCTCCAAATTATGTTCAAATAAAAGCTGACAAATTCCTTACACAATACTAATTAGAATCAAATATTCTTCATGGAATGGAATGTAATGAATTTTTGTAAAATCATAAATAAATCATGTATTCATATATTCATCATAAAGAGAATATTATATACAATTTTGCTGACTGAAATAGTTTTCCGTGATTTAAATGTTAAAAATGAAAATTTTTGAAATAAAAACAAAACAAGACAATAAAACTTGAGTGATTTTCATCACAATCAATATTATATTTCAGTAAATTAATGTTTAGAAAAGCCTCCATCTTTATTACCATTTATTTAAATAAAACATTGCAACCACAATTCGGATTGCAGAAACATTGGAAAGCACTCGCCTGTAAAGTCCTTTAATAACTAAGTAATACACAACCTGGGCCCGTTGCACAAAGAGTTGCAATTGATTGTTAAGTTGCAATTAATTGCAGAAAATATGCACATTTGAACCAATCAGATTTGCGCATTAAGTCACACATTCCGACTTGCAATAACAAAAAAAAAAAAAAAAAAAATCATCATCATTATCAACATCACCAAAATCATCATCATCATCATCACCATCATCATCATCATCATCATTAAAATCTTCATCATCATCATCATTATCATCGTTGTCGTCATCATCATCATCATCATCACCTTTCTTTGATACAATTTCCATGCTCATCTACAAAGACCTTGTAGCTCTGACACGGGCGTAGACATGTCATTGATACCCATTCAACTGGGGGGGATGATCTATTCATTCATCCCCCCCTGATGAATAGGTATTACGTAAGTCGCTACGCCCGTGAGCTCTGATATCAACATTGATAGTTTAAAGTGATCCATTAACTTTATATTTTTTCCCAAAAGTGAGATATAAAACTTCCATCATAATATACCAATATCATTGGAAGATTCTTGAGAATGATAAGTGAGATTTTTCATAGAAAAGTAATAATGTTGCCTAGTGAACAAAGAGTAAATCGATGTCTGATTTTATCCTGATCTTTCGCGTGAAGTATCTGAATTGGGATACTATGGAGGATTTAGTCTCTGAATTTGGATACTATTAAATACTGTCGGTTTAAACATTCTTTCTTAAATATCTCCATGATTAGGGAGACATTTGAAAAATCAAAACCCATTTTATTCTTCTGTTACCATAAGCCAAGCAACAATGTACAAGAGAAGTGTGAAAGCTCCCGAGTGATTTTGGTTGAATTTTCACAAAGTTAATAAATCACTTAAATAGTTGCGTTTTATCTTTCTCATTCTTCCTTCTCGTTTCCCTTCATCTCATACACATTCTTGTGATCATCATTGTCATCGACACGGTCACCATCATCCTCTTCATCCTCCTCGTCATCTTCTAAGACCTTGGCAGCAATGTTCTGCAGATCCTTCAGTGCAGCATGAAAGGGTTCTGGAAAAAAATGGAAATGTGAAAGAAATAATAATAAATCTATAAGATAAAATATGTTCCTATTATTGTTGTAGCCATATTATTCTAGTAAACATTCTAGAAAAAATTGACAAAATTGGGGTAGATTTTTTTGCATTTACATACTCCTTTTCTTAACATAAAATAAATAATTTGATTTCAAGCTAACCTTGTTCATCTCTGTTGAATGTCTCTGATGATGATGGCAAAGACTGGTGAACCCCATCCTTTAGAGAATCTGTGATATCTTCCACATGATCTGCAGCACTGAGATGTGCCTTTTCACCAGTCTGTCTGGTCTTGTAGCTGCCCAGAAGTCCCTCTTGTCTCAGCGTGGTCTGTCATTGAGCAATGAAAGATGGGATGGGGAAAAAAAAAGTGAATTTTAGATATGTTGTTCTGATAACTCTTATTTTAGAACATAATAACCATGTTGCATTACTGTTTTTTAGTGCAAAATAAATGAAAATGGAATTAAAAAATTGTCCATGAAAAGGGCATAATTTGAGAAAATCAAGTGCAATTATTTCCCCAAAATGTTTACAGATAAAGTGCAATAATCTCATTTATCAAACTAAAAAAAAAAAGTCAATAGGTTTGGGAGGAGAAGCCTTTTAATCACAATCTGGCTTGGCTGGCAAGGTTTGCTAACGAAGTGAAGATTGGCATCAAAGTCAGAGCTTGCTAAAAAAGCACACCTTGGCAGTCAAGTCAGGGTTAGCTAAAAATCAAAAATTGTCAGTCAAGTCAGGATTCTGTAAAAAAAAACACACAAAAAAACACATTGTTAGCCAAGTCACGATCCCTGAAAAAGCGAACCTTGGCAGGGAAGTCGGGGTTTGCTGAAAGTGCAAATCTTACCAGCCAAGCCAGGGTTTCGATAGTAGTGTACCCCACCTTAACTAAGAAACAAATCTTGGCAGCCAAGCCAGGTTTGTCTCTATATTTTTATTAAATTTTGTTTTTACTTTCGTGAGATTTCTGCTAACTAGTGACAAAAAGCTGTTGATATCGAAGAAGAGAGAAACATTACTTCAGATGACATTCAAGTTTTTCGCTTAGAAAGTGGACTACTCACCATGAGGAGGTTCCTGTCTGCCTCGACCTCTGATAGTCTAGCTCTAAGCTTGGATGTTTCACGGGTCAGGTACACTTCCTGATTATCCAACTCCTCCGCAAAACGTTCTTTCTCTCGGGACGACCGCCTCTCTAACTGCCGAAGTGACACCACTAGAAACAAATGAAAATGTGTAGAGGTAAAACAACAATCAGGTAAATGAGACTACAGCATGTTTCTCAAGTTGGGTATGCCTTCTCTGGTGTTAAGTCGTCTGCACACTGTATTATTATAATTACCATTCTTCTTTGATTACCACAGCTGGTTTTTGAAGTTCTTACAATCAAGCTGACCTTATTTCTAACTGTCTCATTGCAACCACTGTAATAAAGTACAACGCTAAGATTAATTAAATAAATGACAAGAAACAAGCATCTCAATGATATAAATTAATCAAGGAATCATGCTAAAAACGAAAATCAAATATGCATGTTACCAAGAAAACAAAATTATCATATTCACCATCACCTTCTCCTCCACCACCACCATGGCTACCACCTCAACTACAACAACTATCATTATCAACATCATCATCATCATCACCATCATAGTCACCATCATAGTATTACATCTTGTATTTTAAATTGTGAATAAACTGAATTGAATTGAAAATAATCACATCATCATCATCATCATTATCATAGTCATTATCATCATCAATATAATCATCATCATCCCCACCACTATCCTCCACCATCACCCCACAACAATAACTTCCATTATGGTTGTCCTCACCATCATCTTCATCACAACCACCACGACCCCCAACAACAACTACAAAAACTATCATTGTCATCATCATCACCATCATCATTATCATCATCCCCACTTCCACCAACCACTAATACCATCACCCACCTCCACCACCAATACCACCCCCACTACTATAACTATCATCATAATCATCATCGTCATCATCATCTTCCTCCTCATCATCTTCATCACCTGCTTTGGCATGCTCCCGTCTTGCCTCGTTCAGTCTCTTCTCCATCTCACTCAGCCTCTGTGTGTGCTCCGACTCCAGCTCCTTGCACTTCTCATCGGAAGCTGATAAAAGAAAGATGAACAAATAAAATGTTTACCAGTTCACTTCGAGATTCTGAAATCCCCATAGACTTTGTACATAGCCCACTTGGTTCCTGTAAGCAACAGGTTAAATTGTTCTTGTATAGTGCATATCATTTTCGATCCTAGCAGAATCTTCTTCAGAGGCTATAAAGTGACGATAATTTATAGCCTCTGAAGAAGATTCTGCTAGGATCGAAAATTTAGGCCCTATATTGACTCTCATTTTATTACCCGGCATTATTATAGTAGATAAGCAGTTTTCAGCAGTATTTTTGCATCACTCAACAAAGTATGGGTAGATATAGCAAATGCTAGGAACCCATTCAGGACTGGTCACCCCCAAAACTCAGGGTTTGGGCTATGGAAAATGCATGTTATACCAAATTTAAATAGTCTTAAATGGGTTAAAGAAAACATACCTCCATCTGCTACTAGCTTTGAGCGAGCCAGGTCTGTCTTGAGCTGGAGGATCTCATCTCTGGCTTCGGTCAGACGTTCCTCCCTCCTTGCAAGCTCCTCCTCAATAGACTGCACTCTCTGGAACAATAAGGATATGAAACATGTCTCTATTATCATCATCATCATCACCACCACCACCACCACCTCCACCAATGACCAACCACCAATACCATAACCCACCTCCACCACCACTACCACCCCCATTACTATAACTATTATCATCATCTCTTCTCTGGCTTCGGTCCGACGTTCCTCCCTCCTTGCAAGCTCCTCTTAAAAGGACTGCACTCTCTGGAGCCAGGGGGAAATAGAAAATGAATTTTTGGTGGGCTACATTTCAATCTTGCCTGCATGAAAATTACAAACCAAAATTTGATTTGCATTGAACTCTATGCAAATTTTCAGGGGCTCTTTTTGGCACCTTCGCCTGAGCCCCCATGTATTTTTTTACTGTCTGGAACAAGAAGGATAACAACATCATTATTTGACTGAAATGGGGCAGAGATTCTTTTCTGGCTCAATTCAGACATTCCTTCTCATTGCAAGCTCCTCTTTGATATACAATATATATCAAGAACATCCTAGAGTACCAAAATAATGACTTCAAATTCTATTCTTATGTTTTAAACATCTTGACCTTTGATCCTACATGTTTTGATAATTGGTCGGAGCTGGATGATCCCCTTTAATAGTAATAGGTCACACATTTTGGCTTGCCTGACATTGTTGAGAAACAGTTACCTATGGCAATGAATAGCTGTGTCAGTACACTCAGTTGCTTTACAACAATGGATTGATATTCTAAATGTACACTTGTCTAATTTTGGACTTACTTGATTCTTGTCCTCCATATCAGCTCTAAGATGGATGGTCTCTTCTTTGTGTCTCTCAAGTGTCTCTTGCACTGAAAGAAACAAAGCAAAACAGAGAATGAAGATAACAATTATCCTGTCAATTTTTCTCCTGTTAATTGAGTTTGAAGCATGTTATTGTTCTTTAGTTTGTTACTACATGAATATTGCTGCAGACAAAGATTCTGTTTGTATGCAGGGTTCTGTCTTCAAGAACTAATAGACGAAATAGCAATGGTAGTAATTTCTAGTCAAGTAACAGTAGTAGACAATGGAAACACGTTATAACGAGTACATTGGGACTATTCGTCTATTGGATTGGACTGTTGTTCCTTAGCACTGTGTGCACCCAGTAGGCGACTGGCTGGAATACTCCCTAGGGAATGGAAAATGTGCCTTTTGTGTGCAGGAATGATTGAAGCGTGTATCCATTGACTTGGGTAATAATAATAATAGCACGTAGAGGCTTTATTGCAATTTGTGCTCTATAAATATCTATTATTATTATTATGTTCATTGTTATGTACCTTGTTATACCAGGTATCCTGGTATATCAGGTGAGAAAACAAAAGAATATAAAGTGATCATACCAGTAAAACTATCTTGTTATAAGAGGGTTATGTTATATCTGAGCTCTTCACGAAATTGTGTGAATTAGAGAGAATGTTAATTAAAATGCCTCTTACTTTCTTTCCTCATGCTCTCAACTCTCTCCTGCACAGCTGCTGAATCCTCCTTCAGCCTGGATGCAAGACTATCCCTCTCCTTCTTCAGCCTATCAACCTCAGCGGTTAGCTCTGGTGTCACGAGTCTATTCAAAATAATGATAATAATACAACATACTAGATGTATTTAGTCACAAATATGATTAATCATCTGTAAGTGATTTATCAATCAATCTGCACACAACATGCACTTCTTCTCCCTTTATAGCAGCAATACAAAGCAAAATTAACACAACTATAACAAAACATTAAATCTATCTTTCAAGACCACCCAAAACAGTACAGGAAAGGTGGTCCTTATATACAGGTGTTCATTACTGCCAGGTTCATTAAAATGTACACGCAATTTGTCTTCTCTGGAATCAAGCTATGAGACAAACAGTTGGTAAATGGGACTTGAATTCATTACTCCTTGTGACCCAGGACGAAATTCCAGTTAAAATTCTAATGGGTACCCATTGAAATTCTAATTGGTACCCATTAAAGCCAATTGGTATCCATTGAAATTCTAATTGGTACCCATTGAAACTGAATTCAATTGGTACCCATTGGCATTGGTTTCAATGGGTACCCATTGATTTCAATTGGTAATTGTTTCATTTTCCATATACTTACCAATTGACTTCAATTGGTAATTTTCAATTGGTAATCCTGATTACCAATTGATTTCAATTGGTAATATAGTCAATGGGAATTTCACCCTGGGGACCAAATAAGTATTTGCATTTTCATATCTTGTAGTGCCCGGTTGAATAAAATAAAATCAGTGAGTCAGTCAATCAATCAATCAGCTTACTCGATCAACCGAGAGACGGCTGGACCGATGAAAACCAACCAACCAACCAACCAATCAGCCAACCAAGGTATGAATGAATACACATTTATAGTTTACCTGTCATGATCTTGACCTTTGACCTCAGTCTGTGTTGAAAGGTCACAGAAATCTCCAGATGACCTTGCACCTACCCTCAGCTTTAGCATGCTATCCTTTCTGGCTAGCAGATCTGCAGAATGGAAACAAAAAAATACAACAAAAACACTCTTACCAAACATTTTCAAGACAAGGTTGGAATGCAAGTTTACAGGGCCTTTCAAAAATAATGTCTGGAAGCAGTTTTCAACAATTGCACTATATATTTATATTGTCCAGTATCATAATAATAACTGTGAGAAAAAATGAAATTCGATCTTAATGGATGTGGTGTGGCAAGATTGGTAGAGTGCGCGCTTTCCGATCATGAGATCCCGGGTTCGAACCCTGCCCACTGCCTTTGTCCTTCGGCAAGACAATTTATCCACAATTGCTGCTCTCTACCCAGGTGTATAAATGGGGACCCGGTAGGAGGTGAAAGCCTTATGTGAACGATCTTCTTGAGCCCATGAGCGCTTGGAAGGAATGCTCCCCAGGGAGTGGAGATGGTGCACACAATGTGTGCTGGTTTGCATTGTATCCTATGACCGGGGGTAATATTATCATTGTAAAGCGCTTAGAGATGATTATCAATCATATTAGGCGCTATATAAATCGAAACATCATTATTATCATTATTATTAATGAAAAATACAAATTAGTGTTTTTTGGGTGTAAATTTCATGAAAATGTATGGCCAGAGGCAGCGAATTTGATAAGAGTGTATATTTCTACACAAACTTTCTTAAAAATTCTTTTTCAAAGTTGCATTGATGAATATCTCACATTCATCCATTGTATTTTGATATGATCAACCTCAAAACCTTTTGGTGGGTCCTGTATCAACTCTATGGGGATTCCAAAATCTAGTAGGGTACAGGTTTACGCACTGCCTACGGGAACCTGGTGAGCCCTGCATTAACTCTATAGATGGGAATTGCAAAATCTAGTAGGGAAAAGGCTAAAATGTGACCTAACACCACAAAACGACCGTTATGTCGCTGTGGTAGTTTCTCTTTTATTAGTTAAAATAGTCAAATTTTGTTCAAAATATGAGATTTAGGATGTTGGTATTTCCTGAATTAGCATATTTTAATCTAGCTTCTGTAACATTTTGAGCATCGGAAATCATGTTTAAATATTATTTTTTCATCTAATAAATGTGATCTTATTAAAGCGCTTTAATGGAAACTGATCTTTTAAATGGCCTGTTTCTCCCTTATTTTAAAAATGCTTAAGCCATATTCCAAATCTTTGGTGTTCATTTTAGTCCAAATATGACGAATGATATACCATTTTAAAGGTAATGACTTCTATTTTAATGTTTCATGAAAAGCAGCACAATCAGTTTTCCCGACTTATTGGTCGTTTTGTGGCGTAAGGTCACAAATGGTTTCCTTGAGGGTTGTGTGTTACCTTGGAGCAGCTCCATTCTACTAGTTGCAAAGGACAGACGTTGTTCGTACGCTGTCAGTCGAGCAAAGATTTGGTCATGCTTGAACTGCAGTCCCCTGGAAAACTTGTGGCTCCTGAATGAAAGAAGTATTTTGGAGAAAACACAAGGATAAAAAGTTAATTTTATTGTCATTCTAAACATAAGGCATTTTTTAAAATTATTTCAGGATTATCATTACATAAAGAAATTCAGCACAAAAAAATAAAATATACTAGATGGATCTTCGACTGCGCGCAGTCGAAAATTATGCCTCCGCTATCACGCAAATTTAATATCAAGCTCAAAGTCCTGTGACCTTGACAATATGACCTCAAATGTTGATGGCTACATTGGCTCCCTAAGAAACAGTCAGGTACCAAGTTTGATTGAAATCTGACATTCAGTTCTTGAAATTTTGCCATTACAAGCCATTTTTGCATGTATATTGAGTCCTGTGACCTTGACCTTTGACCTCATGACCCGTAAATCTAATCTGATCATTGCCAACCCGATGTGTACACTCACACCAAGTTTGAAATTGATCTGTCAACCGGTTCTTGAGATATCGCAAGAACGAGGCATTTTTGCACATATATTGAGTCCTGTGACCTTGACCTTGTTGTATTAGTGGACTGGTATGAATAAAGAGATAACAGGCGGTTGTGTAAAGATATAACAACAACTTTAATCCAGTAATACAAACAAACGTCCGTGTCCAAACGGCGTCATCTTGCTGCTCATACCGCAGCACTCCTTGCATAGCGTATATGTATAATGTACTTACATATGAATAATATAGTGCGCGTATATAATACAACATCCCCCTCTTTCTGAAAAGATAAGATGGCAAATAACTTTTTGACTATCATATAAATGTGAAACATTCATTCAGACTATTAACATTCTAAACTTGTTTAAACTTTGGATGCAGTCATTATCATCTAATAAAAACTTTAATAGTGAAATAACTCAATCTCATTCTTATCGAACAACTGGTCTAATGATTATTCCTAATAAATCAGTTTTAGCCTTTTTATAACACATATTAAGCGTTGTACACAATTAACGATTTTGTACTGAACAAATTGTCAAAAGTACTTGTGTGCGATTTAACCTTTTCGACACATATTAAGCGTTTTACATTTAACGTAACTATTTAAACAATTAAGGATTTTGTACTGAACAAATTGTCAAAATACTTGTATGCATTTTCTTTTATATTTAAATATTCATAATAGTTCTTTATGTAACTCTAATTAATTTTCTTGTTTCATATGAATAGAAAAACAACATTAATTCTACGCAGTATGCGCAATCACACAATCTAACCTTTTCATTTAAACTCAACTTATTTTTTGTCAATAAAAGCATTTCGTCTTGTACGTATTTAAAAGCCTTTGTGTCAAATTTGAATGAACTTTCCAATGTGAAATATCAGCTTCACAATAATTTAAATAATATTTGGGGTCCTAATGTTTGTACATAAAGTATGCAACAAATATTTCAAACGGTATTAATTAAGATGCTATACATAGTAACCACTTAATGAACTACAAACACCAATAACTGATTAACATTGCGAAGTTAACAACATCCGCACAAATAAAGAACACAATGGATGAACATATCTTTGTTCAAGAACTGTTTACTCATACAATATTTACGATATTAACAGTGTAGCAGGTTTTCTCTCCAGTGTGTACTACTCATGGTAACGCGAGGGTCGTCTGATCTCACGCCCATATCTTGTAGTGTAGTGTGTGGTGTCTGAGCGTGTGTTTGACGTGTGATGTTGTCTTTGTTTGTGTGTTTGTGTTTTGTTTTGACTTTGTCTCATCACTTCACTCCTGTCGCTGTCGTCTTCGAAATGTACTCGTTTTGGAACAATCTGTTTTTGAGTGGTTCCATTCGGCATCTCTCTTAAGTGAGATCTGTTCCTCCTCAAGATGCTGCCGTTGGGAGTTGCTACTTCGTAGGATCTTGGTTCTGGCCGCACTTTGCTCACTTCGGCTGGAAGCCACGTGTTGTCCTTAGGATCCAGAACTCTGACTTTCTGTCCAACGTGCAGAGGTGGTAATTCTCTAGAATGCACGTCGTGATCGTGTTTCATCTTCTCTTGTCTCTGAAACAGCAGATCAGGCGTAGACGATTGTCTGGTCAGATGGTGACTCGGAAGCGTTGTCCGGATTGGTCTCCCAAAGAGTAACTCTGCAGGTGATGGTAGATTGGAGTCAATTGGTGTGGCACGGAAATGTAGCAGTGCTGTTTGGATGTCTTGGCCAGTTCTTGTGCACTTTGTCATAATCCCTTTGACAGTTTGCACCATGCGTTCGGCGAGTCCGTTGGATCTTGGGTATCGCGGAGATGATGTGATGTGATCTATTGACCATTTCTCGCACATTTCTCTGAATGATTTTCCAACGAATTGTGGACCATTGTCTGATACCAGAGTTGTTGGTGGTCCAAAAAGACTGAAGATGCCACTCAGTATGTTCGCAACCGACATGCTGGATGTATTGTGCAGCTTGCGCACGATAGGATACTTTGAGTGGTAGTCAGTCACCAACAGGTATTCTTCTTTGTTGAAAGTGAACAGGTCAGTTCCAAGCTTCGTCCACGGTGACGTTGGTATGTCGTGAGGTTGCAAAGGTTCTCTTTGCTGCTTGGTTTGATTTTCTTGGCAGGCACAGCAATTCTTGATGACTCGCTCAATGTTATTGTTGATCTCTGGCCAGTACACCGTTTCCCTTGCTAGTCTGCGAGTACGTTCGATCCCTTGGTGGCCCTGATGGAGTTGATTTAGAATGTTTTGTCTGAGTTCTGTGGGAATGATGACTTGATTTCCTTTGAAAAGTACACCATTTGATACTCCGATTTCATCCCGGTATGGCCAAAAGGTTCTGACCTCTGTGGGAACTTCCTTTATCGTGTCTGGCCAGCCATTTGTGACGACTTTCCACAGAGCTCTCAGGGTAGGATCTCTCGATGTCTCATGCTGTAGTTCGTCCCTCTTCTTTTGCGCGAAGAATATCAGATCAATGTGCGAATTGATCTCTTCCACATTGACATCGAGTTGAACATCTTGGTTTTTGTCTGGATTGGGCATCCTGCTCAGGGCGTCTGATATGATCATCGATTTGCCTGGCTTGTATCTGACATCAAAATCATATCCTTGGATCTTGATGAGCAGTCTTTGTAGACGAGGTGGTGCACATCTTAGTGGTTTTCTCGTGATCATTTCCAGAGGCTTATGATCAGTCTCGACATCGAACTGGTTTCCAAACAGGTACGTGTGGAAGCGTTGAATTCCAAACACTAGGGCTAGTGTTTCCCTCTCAATGTTGGAGTAGTTTGCCTGGCACGGTGAGAGAGACTTTGATGCAAATGCAACTGGTTTGCCATCTTGCATCAAACATGCTCCAAGACCTTTCATCGATGCGTCGACCTCCAGGGTCGTCTTTTCCTTAGGATTGTAGTATTGCAGACAGGATTCTGCAGAGATTGCTTTCTTGAGTTGATTGAAAGCGTGTTGATGATCGTCTTGCCATGTGAATGGCACATCTCGCTTCAGCAGTTCACGTAGAGGTGATGCCTTTTCCGAGAAGTTGGCGATGTGTGGAGCGAGATAGTTGAGAAGGCCAAGACACTTCTGTAGATCTTCTTTGTCCTGGGGTGTCGGCATGGCATGAATGTCTTCGATCTTCTGTGGATCAGGGCGGATTCCATCTCTGGTATACACGGAGCCGAAGAAGTTGATGCTGTCCGTCTTGCTCCAGAGAAGGTTGGATTGAGTTCTTCGAGAGTTGGAATCTTGTGTGGACATCTTTTGAGATTTTGATTCAATCTCCTGGGGTCTAGGCATACCCTCAAGGATCCATCTTTCTTGAGAACTGTCGTAATCGAACTACACCAGTCGGTGTGATGTTCGACTTTTCGGATGATGCCTTGCTTCTCCATCGAATCTAGCTCAGACTTCAGTTTGTCTTTGATGTGGACACTGCACTTCCGTGGTGGATCAATGGTGGGAGCAGCCTCTTCTCTGACATGCAGTGTCGCTTCCCCATGAAAATTACCAATACGGTCAAATTGTTCGGGATACAGTGCTTGCAGGTCCTTGACAGAGTTCAACGGAGGCGGTCCGCTGGTCGGGCTACGGCTCTGGTGGTGCATCTCGTGGATGGTTACAACCTGAAGCTCACTGCACATAGGCAGTCCGATGATCACTGGTCCGGAGACATCGACCACGTAGAACACTTGATCTCTCCACTCGGAGTCTTTGTACTTGCACGTGATTGATAGTGTGCCCACACAATGTATTGGAGAACCGTTATATGCGGTAAGACGTGCAGTGGTTGGGCGAGTTACTGCTTGCCATCTGCTTCCATACATGGCCTTGATCGTGAAATATAAATGTGTCAAGGCATTCATGAAGAATAACAAATAACAAAGTGGTGCAAAATCGCCCACAGGTAAATATTTCAAATGTCTGAAATTATGTCATTATTTGCATATTACTTAGATACTTAGTCCATTTCCTTCAGCTGGCTTGGATTAGTTTCAGGTTTCAGTCTATATTGTGCCGTGTCTTTGATGATGTCCCTCGACTTCGGTACGGTCTTCGCCGGCATACATAAACAGCAATGTTTATTCGGTTACTCGATCGGCAATCTCACAGCATACGGTAGAGACTCGATCCGTCAGCTATATCCTTCCGCGCGGTGATGATCCCGTTCCGTTGCTAGGCAGTTTTTCACGGCGGTGCGTCGATCTGCGTTGTCAGTGCGTCGGTGCAGTACTGGATGCATGCAGCGAGCTAGCTGGCTAGGCTGTGCGCAGCGTAGACGATCGATGATCGACTGGTACAATGTCTAAATTACGCTAGGCTGGCGTAGCTAGCGTGCGTGTGGAACAGGCTTGGCGTATAATGTCAAAAATGTGTGCGACGAAATCGTCGTAGAAATGCTCTGCATAGCGTTCATATATCGAATGATATGCACAAAATTCTCTCTGATGAGCAGCGATTTGAGAGAAGATAATCAATTAATTCCCACACGATGTTACTTACAGATAACGAGTCATTCAGCCAGTTGATGTACGAGTGTCTGCAGTAGATATGAATGTGTTGTGTGTCCCATTGAATCGGTCCAACTTTGTTTCAGCACAAATCACTCATGTTGATTTTCCTTAACAAAACGTCAGTCCTGTGCTGATTTGGCAGTGAATCTGTATCGCCACTGCGCTGCCACCATGTTGTATTAGTGGACTGGTATGAATAAAGAGATAACAGGCGGTTGTGTAAAGATATAACAACAACTTTAATCCAGTAATACAAACAAACGTCCGTGTCCAAACGGCGTCATCTTGCTGCTCATACCGCAGCACTCCTTGCATAGCGTATATGTATAATGTACTTAAATATGAATAATATAGTGCGCGTATATAATACAACAGACCTTTGACCTCATAAACCCCAAAATCTAATCAGATCATTGTCACCCCAATATGTACACTCATACTAAGTTTTTAATTGATCTGTCTACCGGTTCTTGAGATATCGCGAGAACGAGGCATTTTTGCATATATATTGAGTCCTGTGACCTTGACCTTTGACCTCACGACCCCTAAAATCTAATCAGATCATTGTCACCCCAATATGTACACTTATACCAAGTTTGAAATTGATCCGTCACCCGGTTCTTGAGATATCGCGAGAACGAAAACGGGACGTACGTACGGACGGACGGACGGACAACCCGAAAACATAATGCCTCCGGCCACTTCGTTGGCGGAGGCATAAAAATACTACCTAACAACAGCATCAGGCTTTGACACAAATTAACTAAACGTTTACAGCTTTTTTTCATGCAGTATTTAAAGCGAGTTATTAACAAACTAAGGACATCGCAATCATAGAATATTATCTCCCTATTACCTCAACATTTTCAGAAGAAATAGAAATGTTGTAAAAGATATATATTTGTTCTACCTGATGACAGCATCACGTAGTTGACAAAGACATGCCTCACTCTCCTGTAGCTTCCTGTCTAGCATTCCAGCAACCTCTTGAACCGAGACTAACTCCTGTTCAGCATGCTGTTTATGTTATCAAGTCAAGAAGAAAACACAGAAAATGGACAGGGTTGAGTTCAAATTACACTGTTAACATTTTATATTGACCAATATTAACGAATAGCTATATACTGAAAGTAAATCATACAGATATGCAAGCTTATTAAAAAAATCAGAAATTAAAGTTTACTAGCTTTAACAAGGAACTTGAACAAACAGAAACACTGACATCACAAGAGTCATGTCACAAACAAAGACACTGCTTTACTCTGGCTATAGTTTTGCCTACGGTATACAAACTATGAAGTCTATTCCAGGCTTTTACTGAGTTAAACAAGTTTTATCATTGGTTTTCTACTGCGAAGATCAAATACTTGTGCTCACCAAGACATTGCTCATCTCCATCTGGAGTTGGGCCTCCTTGTCATTGAGGGAATGTTCCAGGAGACAGATACCGCTGGAGACTCCTTTTTCCTGGAGCTGGAGGTACCAGAGTTAAACAGCTCCAAATCATACAACAAGAGGGGAGAACCCTATATCTCGCTAAAAGAGCAACATTACTGAATAATCATGCTTACCAAGATATTGCTTTTCTCCAGCCTGAGTTGTGCCTCCTTGTCATTGAGGGAGTGTTCCAGGAGACGGATCTTGTTGGATGCTCCCTCCCCCTGGACCTGGAGGGCCTTGAGCTGAAAAGTAAAATAATCACATTCTATTTTCAGGGCTGCTTTTCGTGCTATAGTGATTCAAACAAGCAAAATATCTAAAAAAGAATGCCAAATTTAGTGGTACTTTCCCCATGCCCAACCATCAGAATTAATAAAGAGACTGGAAAATAGAAGAAATGTGAAAATAATAATAAATAATAATAGATGTCTCTTTTATAGCACATTTTAAAAGCGATTTCAATTATATCTTTGTTTTATATCTACCTGTTCTCTATAGTCAGCCTCATCTTTCTTGGCAACAATTTCAAGCGACTTTCTCTGGACCAGGAGAGCAAACACCTTCTCCCTCCATCTGAATGAGAAGGAAATATAACGAGAGAAAATAAATCCAATGCCAGTGGAAAGCTTGTGTGTCATGGGAATAGCAATACAAATTAATAAGCGGGTCAAGATGAGGAAGTCTTCTTTCTTGGCAACTATTTCCAGTGACTAACTCTATTAAACTACCTGAGCAAAAACCCTCGGTCTCCAGCTGGGCCCCATTTCATAAAACTGTTTCAATCATTGTAAATGTCCAATTATTGTAACTAGTATGTCAACAGCCAATCAGCATGAAGCATTGGAGCAATTGCTATAGAGTGGTGAAGTGTGATGTCATAAATGATGTCATAAACATTTTTTTTTTAATTTTCAAATTTGGACTTCATTTTCAGAAAGACCATATCAAATAATGTCCAAATACCGAAAATCATAGGAATAGGTTTCATATTGGCTGAGATATGCCCATCCGAATGATTTTGTGGTCAATGGGCAATCAGTGTTATAGTGCACTGGTTCATAAATTTATGAACCAGTGCACTATAACACTGATTGCCCATTGAAGTAAAATTCGTTCGGATGGGCATATCTCAGCCAATACGTAACCTATACCTTTTATTTTCAGTATTTGGACATTATTTGTTATGGTCTTTCTGAAAATGAAGTCCAAATTTGAAAATTCTAAAAAAGTGTTTTTATGACGTCATGGCTTCTGTACTCTATGGTAGATGCAATAATTTGAAACTTACAACAATTGCATAAGTTTTATGGAACAGAGCACTGATGTCAATGGGGAAGAAATAAAGATGGGGAAGAGAGGGAAACTAAAATCGAAGTCATGTCATTTTAATTGTTGCACTGTGATCAGTGATGGAGCTCACCGTTTCTTATCATGAATTTGTTCATATTGAAAACAAATAAATAAATAAATACACAAATCACAAATGAATAAATAACAAACCATTAATGCATTTTAAGAGTATAATCCATGTAAATAAATATCACGGTAGTTTCTGGTCAGATTATTTCACTTTCCATTTTCAAATCATAAGTACACAAATATCTAAAAGATATCTATGAATTCTGAAGCATAATAATAATTTGAATAACGGTTTCACACTTACTTCGTGAGAAGAATTTCACTTTTGTCTCTCCTCTTTTCCTCTCCCTTGGTATTTTCAGCCTGGAAGCATATCAAATATACAAAATGTAACACAAAAACACCAAAAAGACAAAAATAATGGTTGTCGATAGAGATAATAATAACACTGACTTCACCGTAGCTGGAAATAAGATTGAAGTAGTAAATCGGTTTGAGTACTTGGGTTCAATTATCACTAACAAAGGAGAGAGCACCACAGAGATAAGAAAAAGGCTGGCAATGGCGAGGCCTATCTCTCAGTCTGAAGGTTCGTCTGCTTCAAGCAACTTCTTTCTCTATTGCGACTTACGGAAGTGAGTCCTGGGCCATGACAAAGAATGACAGAAAGAGAGTTGATGCCTTTGAAATGTGGTGCTACAGGAGGCTGTTGCAGGTGTCATGGAAAGATAAAAAGACAAATGTGTGGGTCCTGGAAAAGATAGGAACAGACTTGACCATCAGAAGGGGAATCATGGAAAGAAAACTAAACTATTTTGGGCACATTGTTAGGAGATCTGAAGGTGTAGAGAAGCAAATAATGCAAGGAGCAGTCGAAGGAAAAAGGGGTAGAGGTCGTCCACCAACATCTTGGACTGATGATATTA
Organism: Echinarachnius parma; assembly: GCA_037951105.1. Lineage (NCBI taxonomy): Eukaryota > Metazoa > Echinodermata > Echinoidea > Clypeasteroida > Echinarachniidae > Echinarachnius > Echinarachnius parma. The sequence continues at coordinate 18,806 of JBAMJV010005619.1, read as the reverse complement.
AGAAAGTGTCTGAACAAGGAATGAAAGGTGCAACACAAATGGCAGGTGAAAGAGTTGCATGGCGTGCTCTCGTGAAGACCACAGCAGCGCTTTACAGCGCCACCTGAAGTTGATGATGATGATGAACACAAACAAACCCTTGATTACATTCATCTGATTGTTAAATTGGCTAATCAAAAATGATATCTTTACACAGTACATTTTTACAATTGTGTAAAAATAAAATTTTGTTATTAAGAAAGTATTTCAAAATAAATCAAATATAATGTTGTTTTTTCCTTCTATTCTACCCAGGATAGTCTCTTTAATTGTGATTTTGCAATCTCTCTGAGTGCCCAAGTCTAATATTAACATGGTGAATAGATACCACAATCAAACAAACACATTATGTGCATTCTCTCTGTTCCCTTGTAATCATTGTAGCATGTGCTATATTAAATAGAAGTGCACTTTTGCTATTTAATACAAACATTGATCAATGGATTTGCAAATGCAAGGGGAAAAATGAGTCACAATCTTGTTGAGAGATAATACAAAATAATAATATATAGCACTATTTACGTGAGTATCATAGTGCTTAACATTTTAATTATTACCCCGGTCAACAGATACACACTGCAATCATTCCTGCACATAAAGGGCACATTTCCCACTCCCTAGGGAGTATTCCAGCCAGTCACCTGTTAGGTGCACACAGTGCTAAGGAAACACGTTCCCATCCTTCCGGGTCCCCATGAGATACAAGAAATACAATCTTTAATAATTCCATTTTCTACACTGGTCTACCTTGGCTAATTCTGTCTCTTGGATGGTCATGATCTCATTCAGTGAGGATAGTCTCAGATTCAGCATGTCCATCCTGGCTTGATTATTGGCCTTCTCATCTTCAAGCATCTGGTAAAAAATAAATGTCAAAAATATAGATCTTGGGTAATAAATATAATAAGTGCACGAGAGAGAGAGAGAGTTGACAATGAAATCACCTGCAAATACTTTTTATTTGATCTTCATAAACATCATATCAATATTCTTGTTATTGATAAAAAGTGATATTTATAAAGAAATTTGTCATTCTTCAAAAGTTTTGATGTAGATGGACAACACGAAGAGGAAGTTACAGTACAACACATTGAATATACTTTCTTTGTTCATCCACAGAAGTACCTAGTCATGGCTCAATGTTTTGATCAGTATGTCGTCATGAGATAAGGAAAACTCATACAATAAATACAACAAAGATTGAAAAGTTAAGTAATAAGTTTACTTTAGACCACCGATCTTCCAAACAGAAATATCCACTATCAGGAGGAATAACGAAAGGTCTGCATTTTGGACAGGGAGGCTTAATACTTTGACAGAAGGATGAGGAAGCGGTCTATATCCGGGCCTTTAAACCAACACTGAATAGAGATAGGGGGCAAAACCAACTATAGAATGTCTACAACCCGATAATTGAAAGTATGGTCAGAAAGGTCAAGTCACATCAAAATGCTGATGAAGGTTGTGATCAAAAGTTTAAAATATTTCTTCCTAAAAAAACATGTAACGTTACTTGAGCAAGTTGCTTGAAAATGATTACTCCATGATTACCTTTATTTTCTTGTCATAATTCTGTTTTTCCACGTTCCACTGTGCTGCAGTCTTGTTGCTAGGCAGTGCATCACCGATGTAAGCCTTGAGCTGCGAAACCTGGCTGGCCAACTTGGAACACTCTGTCTCTTTCAACCTGAAACATACAAAACAAAACAAACATTACACAAAACTAACAAATTGGAGGTCCACTCATGCCTATTTTCCCACAAGCATAAATATGTTTTACTTGGGAAATCTTCACAGTTTAATTTGTCTAGTTCTATCATTGTGATTCTTATCATAATGAAGTTATCACTTATGGCCCCGGTCAGATATCAACGGATATCGGAAACGTATGCCCAACGAATAGACAATTTGCGAAATTAAATTATCCGGTGATGAAAGTCGTCTCCATTGCTTCATGTACAAAACATAGAACAACGTACATCACCGGACAAGGAACGGGCAAGAAACGTATAGAACGGATGAAAAATTTAGCTCTCCGTTTGACATCTGTTTGCGCAATCCGTTGATATGTGACCGGGCTATAACTGGTAAAATCATCACCATACCGTAAAAACGATGAAACATGCCACTAAGAAGATAATAAGTGCCATACATTATGCTGTTCTTACAGACTTATTCATTATAGGGAATCAAAGAATTAACAAACAAACTAAGCTGATTTCGGACATCACAAAAGCACAATTCCTCTTTCCGCTTCATCGCCGAGGCATGATTAAATTAAAAATCAATGATTACCTGATGTCATTTTCTAGCTGTTCGGAAACTTCTTTCTTAGAGTTATTCTCGGTGACATGACGACTGGAAATGTCAGCTAGTCTCTCATCAGACTCTTTTTGTATTTTCTGGAGGTCTCGTTCCATCACTCTAATCTTCTCATTCAGAGTGGATACCTCTCTTTGGTGTGCTCCAATCAAGGACACCCTCTGCAGAGAAAAGGAAACAGTTTTACAAATATTTTGTTTGTTTTTGTTTTTGAAGAGAAGTGAAGATAAACACAAGAGAGCAACTACTCCCACTAAATCTTGTAAATAATTATTTCTTTGTCTCTCATATTTCATAACTGGATTATTCTCGCAAAAGAATAATTGTCATAACATGAGGGGAAGGATACATAATATGTACAATTCTACTAAGTACTTCTACTACTGCTAATAACACCATAGTGACAAAGACATCTACTTGTGTTTCTTAACCCTAATCCCATTGGGGGGGGGGGCCTTTTTGGCCCCCCCCCCACTGTCGTTTTTTTCGACGTGCATCTAGACCGATTGGAATTTCACGTTCAAACTTCATGACTTTTTTCTCTCAAGTCTCCCGCATGTTTTGATATATAATTCACCCCGGTCGGACTTGTAGAACTGATTTTAGAGGTGGATAATTGCTCAGCCGTCACAAAAAAATGCAATTTTTGTACAGGTTTCTATGTAATTCATATATCCGATGCCATGTAAACTCCAAATCTGTTATAATTGTTACATTGAATCATAATTTTGATTATTGCTTTGTTATTAGTTTAATTCATACACTTCAGATATAAGTTCTACTTAAAAAAAAAAAAAAAAAAAAAAAAAACAATAAAATACATAAGAATAAAAACAATGAAATACAAAAGAAATAAGGAAATATCCTTATTTCTCGAGCTTTTCTAAAAACATGAAGATTTGAAACTTCATATTTATCATTGAGATACTCAAAAGAAATTTTTTACAGAAAACCTGAAGAAATCCTGTAATTTCTCTTGATTTTAGATGAAAATTCAAATTTTCCCCAAATTCGTCAAAAATTTGCATATTCAAAATTTTTTTTTTTTATTATTTTTTTTAAAATTCTTATTCTACTCGACTTGTTTTACGTATGTGCCAATTTTCAAGTCAATCGGTCCATTCGTTGCCGAGATTTGAGGGGGGGGGGGCCAAAAAGGCCCCCCCCCCCCGTGATCAAAATAACCCAATGGGATTAGGGTTAAGAACCATAAATCAAGATAATTTTATTACTCTTGAAAATTAAGAAAATATGCAAATCATACTGTAAAATCAGGGGGACAAAATCTTGTAAAGTGATTTTTTAATCTTACAATAAAAAATATACATTTTACCAGTCTGGAATATTGTGACAAACCTCTTGCCTATGATCACTTTCAGCCTTCCTCAGCTCCCCTGCTAGTCTTGACATCTCTTCCTCCAGACCCCCTTTTGACTCGCGCCCCTTCATCCTGACTCTAGACATCTCGGAAGCATGCTGCGCCTCCTGCGTCGACAACTCCGTCTTGAGGCGTGCGATGTCGGCAGCCTGGCGACTGACGATCATCTCCGTCTGACGGAGCTGTTCTACTAGGTGGTGATGGGGGTCAGGAACAGGGTGGGGTGGGACCAGTGATGGGTGGGGGTAGGGATGGGGCTGGTGGTGGTGGGGTAAGGGGAATGGGGTGGTTGCGGGCTGGTGTGTAATAGGAATGGATGCAATAAACAAATACACTCAAAATAATGTTTGAAATATTGGTGGTAGGATCAATGACAGTGAATTTAATACAACTTGTAATTATAAATGTAATGCCACATTTAATTACTATTACTTGGACATTTTGTTAAGTACATCTATGAATGAATGGAATTGCTAACTTTAATTTCAACTGCAATACAGTGTACCCTTGTTAAAAAGAGCTCAAATATATCAAAGCCCTCTCTCTATAGCAAGTTTGTTTTACTGGAACATGCTCTTTATATTCTTGTTTTATGTTCACTCTGATATAAAAAGGTAATTTTCATGGTCCCAAGCTTCTGCTGAACAATTAATACAAAATTTCAATAAATATACAGAAGTTCAGTTACCCATCCTAGTCGCTCAGGTACAGGTGGCGGTATTGGTTGTTGTTGTGGTTGTTGTTGTTGTTGTGGGATAGAAACAGCAGTGTCCTGTACATTCTGACATGGGCTGGATTCCTTGGACGTTGCAGATTGTGAGCCAACTTGCCTTTCTGCTGTCTGCACCTGTACATTTAAAAATGATAACATAAGAACAGCCACAAAAAATGAAAGAAAATAATTGAAACTAGCTACATAAGAACCAAATGCTATCTTTAAAGTGATACCTGTAAAGTGTCAGATATTGCACAAAATGACATTTGAGACTTCAATCCTATATCAATATCATTGTAAAATACAATTGAAAGATTTGTGAAAGTTTGAAAGAAAACGAACACTGTTTACCTAGTGAAAAAAACGAATATTGAGTTCATATTTTATCACCGAATACTGATGGTCTGCCATACATTTGTCGCAGTAATGAATGATCCGTTTGAGATATTCGCACCCGTGTATGTTTACACACGTAGTACAGAATTCATGGAATTCGCACTCGCTCGGCTCAAAGTTCAATCTCCGGAATGTTCCCACGCATGCTGCAATGCGGACGCGTTTAGCTGCAACAATTGTACTTTTTTTCAATTGCGTTGATTAACGCTTTAGAAATAATGATTTTCAATGATAATTATCTTCATACTAAAGGGACATTTGAAAAAATCAAACCCTATTTTATTCTTCTCTTACCATAAGCTAAACAACACGGTAGAAGAGAAACAAGGAAGCTCCAAGTAATTTTCGTGGATTTGGACACTTTACAGGTATGACTTTAAGTTGATAAGCTATATTTATAAAGGGGTGCTTCTCCTTTGTGGTTACTTTCTCTTAGAAGGAACTGTGTAATAATGCTTTACCATTTCAAAGAAAACAGTACATTTTGGTAAAAATCAATGTCTGATTCAGGAATAGTGCAGTGAATTTACTGTATTTAAAGTGTTTAGTCGTCAACAATAATACAACACATAATAATGCTGCTATCTTTCTGAAGCTATGACTGTTTTAGATAATTATCAAATACACATTTCTGGCATTTCATCAATCTCTTTAATGCAATGCCCTAATTTTGCACTTATTATATACTCACATTCCCTTTGGGTGCTGGACTAGCTTCAGCCTTCCTGTTGTCAATTAAAGAAAAAGAATGACAAAACATCAATGTGATTTATTTCATAAAGGCATCAAAATTATTTACATAACATTAATTTATCAACTTTTTGTTTTATAACGGCTGAAAGAACTCTCATCCACAAGACCTGAGCCTTGGGTTAGGGTTAGGGTTATGGTTCAAACGCCATTATTTAACAAGGCAAGCTTTAGTAAATTTGATTTCAATTGAAGATCTTGTTGTATTCATATTTTGTAACTTTCTATATTATTGTACAGCTTTATTTGAATTTAAATAAATAAAGGAATCAACGTTTGTATAAATAGCTGAGAGAGCTCTCATCTACAAGGCCCAAGCTTTCTAGGTATAAACCTTTATCTCTTGATTCATTTCTAACATCATCATTTAAAAAGGCAAGCTTTAGAAAATTTGATTTTGATGATCTTGTTGTACTTTGTAACTTTGTATATTTGTGTATATGGGCAATTCCGTATGAGAGAAGGCAAAAACACCACATCTCAAAGTTGAGCAATCTTCCCTAAACCAAACTGTTATCAATAGAGGAAAACTTGAATTTTAGGAAACTGAAAACTGTTTGTGTATAGCTCTATTGGTTTTGCAAATATTTCTGCTTGAATTGAACAGAAATTTATGACCTTTTATTCATAAATCGGCTTCATTTTATGAAAATTAAGTGAATCTTTTAATTCAATGACTGTTCCTGCTCATTTTCTCATATTTTCCATACAATGTTGCAACAATCACAAATTGTAAAGCATGGGCAGTAACTTCATTGCATATTTTTTTGAGAATTTTTAAAAATCTATGCATATTTGATCGTAATTCCGTTACGATAAAACGTTATAAGTTTTTCTCAATATCTTATTACTTGTTCTTTAGTCATGTCATTGTGAATTCTCTTCCTTCACCATAGTCCTAAGAACTTCCAACATAATTTTCTGAAATAATGTCACTACTTTTTTTAAAAATGGCGTAACATTATTAGTAATTCCGTTACGTAACGGAATTACATGCACATGGTTTGTAATGTATTGAATGATATTGCTGAAAATAAAGATTGTTCTAGTTCTGAATGTAGAAATACCCTTTAAATAGCATGAACTGTAGCCATGTAGACAATAAGTCATTATACATGTACAGTACAATGTTACTTTAAATGCGACTCATTACCTCACATGCTTCATATTGCATCAATGGTGATTTAACTAAATTGATACACGATATACATATAATTTCTCTAATCTCTCCATGAACATAATAGAGATGATGTTATATCATTAAATTAGTTTCCAGCAAGACCTACTTGACTGAAATTATGAAGATGCAGCAGATTCATGTTTGTACTTTAGAAAGGGAAAAACGAAAACAATACAAATTTGTTTAAAATAAAATATCCAGTAATTAGTATGACACTGGTGCTACATTTATTTTCTCACATTAATTTACATTCATGTATTTTAAGATATAAATCATACCTTCAACTTTCAAGGAGATTTAATATTAATTATTTTGTATGAAGATTTGAATATCATTGATCAGTTAAGGGCTCATAACTCACCATTAATTATGTAAATTTGTATTAAACTGAAGCATATCTAAAATCAAACATAAATAAAGAATAGGCTTCAAGATATTCAAAACTATATACATAATACAGGCTAAGATATGTTTTTATTCATTATCATAAAGTCAGAATACATTGAGTGTTCAGTGTGCTTCTGTATGCAGATCAAAGAAGAATGATGTACAAAGTATTTGCATTTTCAAATGGGAATTCCTAAAGGTGTCTTTCATTTTTTGCAATTCCATATTTATATTTTATATGCCAACTTTTTGTAAAAGGATCATACATATTTATATCCGATATATGTATTTCATGGAATGAATGAAAACGCATTCCAAATTGATTTGAGAGTAAATTAAGAAAGGATGAATTTTTAAAAGAATAATTTCAGAATATAACAAGAGTTTCAAATCTTGATTTTCTTGTAATTCTGTTACGCCTGACTCTACAGTGTTATAGATTTGTAACAATCTTTGGTTCTGTTGTACCTCTAGTACCCCTGCCAGTTATTACAGTTTTAAAAACTGTGGAAGTGAAAGGAATTTTAAATATGATTAAGAAAACAGAGCTAAAAATCACTTTATGTGTCATTCTGTAACAGTGGAATTGCCCATTCACACAGATTTCCAATATTCAGGAAGTTTACGAGGCTTTATAGCATGGAAAGTTGAATGATTTGACCTGTTTGTGATTTTAAATTATTTAAATGTTTCTTGAAATTGATGATGTGCAGTTCTTTAGCATGTTACATAGTGTAGGTACATGTTTTTTTCACAATTTAACCATTTTTCTTGAAGTAAAGGAAAAATTCTAAAATGTTGCTATTTTTTTCTTCAAATATGGTTATTATTGTCAAATTATTGATTTTTGAAAAGTATTGAGGCTAAAATGTGAATTCTTTGTTGTTCATGTACCGATTAGTGGAAAAGTTGATTTCACTGCTCAAGTTGTGTAATTCCGTTACACACTTTAGTGGACATAGTTCCTAGGATTTTTCTTTCATTTAATTGATGCAATCCTTTTTAATTTCTTGCCTACTAATATGAAGCTGAAAATAAACCAAAATAATGCTGGATTTTAGCAATATTTTTTTCAAATTTCATTCTTATTTGTATTTTTGCCATATTTTCATTTATTTTACACATAACAAGTTCAAATATTGCTTTACAGATATGTCAAATTATGGTTTATATTCAAGTGCTAGATAGCCTTGATGTTTGCATTAGCATGTAAGAAATGTTGAGTGCAAAATAATTGAGTTTACCTTGTAACTTTCAGAGATGTAATTCTGTTACAAATTTGTGTAATTCCGTTACAGTGGTCTTTTTTCAAAAAAGTGAATTTGTGAACTTATCATTGTGTTGTTTATGCACCTACTTGTTCCAAAATGAAGTTGACATTATCAAGATAGAAAAAATACATAAAATCAGTTTCAAAGTGTCGTATATTTCAGAGAAACTCAACGCAAACTTGTAGCTAAAAAAAAACTCCATTCTCTGGTAATTCCGTTACGGACACACATATTGGTCTAGTGTGCAACAACACATAGAAGATATAAAATAATTTCCCTATCATGTTGTAGCCTGGCTGCCCGTGCAACTTATATAAATATAAAAATTTACTTAAGTCATGAGAATATTGCGCAGGGAATAAAATAATGAGCAAAAACAGTCTCTGAATGTAATTCCGTTATGGTGGAATTGCCCATATGTACCACTTAATTAGAACTGAAATAAAAACAAAAGGAAACAAAACTAAATCAAATTATCCCGGGGGGGGGGGGGGGGGGGGGTCTGTCCTCATAGAAAGGGGGGTATCATGCGTGACCAAGGACTTGCCAAAAGCACCCTAAACGAGCATTTGTGTGGTGCAAAAAATACACCCTAAGTAAGTATGATTATCGGTAATTTGATACCCTAAGCAAGTAATCAATTTTTTGTAAGCCCCATAGCAAGTATTTTTGATACCCTAAGCAAGTAATCAATTTTTTGTAACCCCCTAAGCAAGTTATAACTATTTTTGATACCCTAAGCAAGTATGGTAATCAATTTTTTGTAAACCCCTAAGCAAGTCATAACTATATTTGATACCCTAAGCAAGTAATCTTTTTTTTGTAAACTCCTATTAAAAGCAAGTGATAACTATGTTTGATACCCTAAGCAAGTAAGCTGAGTTTTTGAGACCTTAAACTAGTAATTCATCTTTTTGAGACCCTAAACGAGTAATTTATCAGCCTAAAAAAGATACCCTTTTTCCTGATTTTGGGTGATTTTGAGACCCTATTCGAGATACTCGAGTATCTCGCCTGATCGTAAAAAACCACCCTAATTACTTGTTTTCTTGGTCACGCATGATACCCCCCTTTCAATGAGGACAGACCCCCCCGGGAAATTATCCCATTAAACAAGGGTTATTAAACCACCCCTGCAAGACCAAAGGGTAAACTGCATTAATAAGGGGTTTGAATTAATTTTAAAATATTACATCACCCCTGTTGTTATCAAAATTCAATTTGGATTTACTTCAATGATTCATTTTCTTTCTTCAACTTCTCTATCTCCTCCCTCGCAACTTCCAAGTCATGAACATCATCTGAATTAGTTGGTGATATCTGGGCCTTGGCAGACACTGTCAGAGCAGAGGGCGGAATCAGCTTGTATGTAGGTGCTCCTGAATGAAAACAAAGTGATTTTTATAAAGAGAACACACATTTGGTAAATGAAGCATTTCAAATGATGTATGGGCCTTCTCTTACTTTAGGTCACTGGGGACCTCAAATTCCCACCCTCCAAAATACCGACGATTTTCAATAGTCACAATACCTTCTCATGGTCCGTTAACTTTCAATAGATTCCCTTTGTTATCCTATCCGAAACTGTGCGAAATCGCTGAGTGCGTGCACTAGCGCTGTGCAGCTCAGACGCTACCAATATTCGAGTGATTTCAATCCACCAGGCTTGCACATTTGGATGGGGCTATTATCCCCAAGACATCACGATCCATCACAAAAGCTTGACAAAAGATCAGATGATCATACAAATCCATCGCTATAAGACAGTAGGCTATTAATGATAACTCTATTAGAGCAAAAAATAATGAATCCGTCTCCCTATTACTAATCCACTTTCGATCCACCCCATATGAGAATTTTGTACAGGTGTGTAGTTAATTTCCCATAGGGGGTGACTTCAAAGTGGATTATATACTGGAGCGACGATGAAATGTTCGCAACAAGATTGATGCGCGCACGTGTATTACATTGGACACGCACATAATCTTGTTGCAAACATTTCATCGTCGCTCTAGTATATAATCCACTTTGAAGTCACCCCCTATGGGAAATTAACTACACACCTGTACAAAATTCTCATAGGGGGTGGATCGAAAGTGGATTAGTAATAGGGAGACGGATTCATTATGTTTTGCTTTAATAGCGTTATCATCAATAGCCTACTGTCTAAAAGTGGCAGAGTGGTCTTGAAGAGAAGGGAAAACCGGGGTAATGGATAAAAAAAGGTTAATTAGAACTAGAGTAGAAGGCAAGAAGCCCTTTTTTGTTGATTAGGGGTGGACTAAGTAAAGTAAGACAGGTAAGCAATTGATTAAATCTTCCTAAAATCCTCTGACGAAATAAACTAAAATCATAATGAGACTGAGTTTATTTTGTCCGAATAAATCTAAAAACCATGCAGACGAAATAAACTGCATGAATAATTGAATTCATTATGATCGGAGAGTGGCACGAATTATTATGCGTGTCGTCGGCCAGCCGTGAGAGTGAGACGGTCTAAAAAAATCAGACTACGTCAGACTGTGAAAACGGGACAAGATCCAGGGAAAATCGGATGCCAGGGGTTTAGGTCCCCGGTGGACTAAAGTAAGAGAATGCCGATGTATGTTGTTCCACAGGCACTGTCATGATTGCTAGTGTTTTTTTGCATAAAAATATTAGTAAACAATAAACATGATACATTAATTATGCAATAATACTGGATGTGTGTCAATACTCATTTTTTTGCAGGTGTGATGTTAGCATTGATTACCATCCAAATTTCTGACTCTTGTTTTATCTTTTTTACCACCCACTGGCATGGCTGTGCTGTGCAACATTATATTTCAACCAAAAATTGTACAATTAATTAAAGGGTGACTAAATTACAAACACATGTTGACTTTTGTTGATCTGTAATAATGAATACATCACATATCTTTTGACTATTTGATGTACATTTTTGTCATATTTTTAATATTATTTTTTTCTATTACTTTTATTCTACCTGCTAAGCTTCACCCCTAAAAAAACCCTCCAGAAGCAATTGACTTTTGAGTTTTGTGATGAAATATGAACTCAATATTCGTTTTTTTCACCATGTAAACAGTAGTCGTTTTCTTTTAAACTTTCACAAATCTTTCAATTGTATTTTACATGTCAATGATATTGATATAGGATTGAAGTCTCAAATGTCATTTTGTGCAATATCTGACTGTCTGACACTTTACATGGATCACGTCAAGACCACATCTACACTGTAAGATGGTTCTGTATATACATACAGTAACCATTTACCTTACACTAGTGCTAATCGCGGTCGAAGTAACTTTTACGTTTTTTCTCTCTCACATACCTTCTCTTTCTCACTTCTTTTGCACTCCATCAATACATGAATGTATTGTGCCACTTTTTTATTATTTGTTATTATATAAATGCGAATACAATACGTTCTGCTATACTCACCAAATCTGCATTTTCAGCGGTAAAATGTTGTGGGTCCGGCTTCCTTCGGGAATTGGCAGGAAATGGCCGCGTACACACGCCACCTATGGCTGGCTATGGCATAACATATCGCGCGGTACGGTAGCTCTATATCGATATCATGTAAACATGAAAGTTCGTTTACTAGTCTTTTACAAAGCGTACTTGAATGTATGTTGGTAGCAGAGCGTGATGACAGGCTTCACATAATTACGGCGTTAATAGTCAACGTCTTGATGGAAGATCAACATCCGATCTCGAATGGTCAACACTCGAAGAGACCAGCGTCACGTAACTAACATCGCCAGGCAATGCATTGTCTCGCATGTACGTAATTGTGGCGTAGAGAGCGCACTCTGACTCGGACCAGAAAAATACTGAGTCGCCATTATAACACAGGAAGCATGCTAGAAAGAGGCTTGATACGTTGATGTATCTTCGAAAATGGGCTAATTTCTACCTTTTTGCCAATATTTTCCCAAATTAAAGTGCCATCAGGAGTAAAATGGTGAGTTAATGCATTCAACATGTTTCTTAGAGTATGAATGTGAAGCATAATTTTCATGCTTTGGTTGTGTTAAGTTAACATAATTTTCGGAAGATGTAGTGCATGGTTCCCTTACGTTCATACCACGTAAGTGAATGGCAATGAGTGTATGTGGGTCAGAATTTTGAAAAGTGCACTTTTCGGCCCAAACAGGGTAAAATTCAATTTATTTTTTTAATTTAAAGACATCTATCTAATGTGAAAGCATGCAATCCTAGCTTTCAGGCGTACCCCATTATACTGGGAAACTCCATGTGGTTCCGTTTTTATTCACTGTTGAAGTAACCCATCTCCAAAAGGCGAACGTCCGTGAGGGATTATGTAGATATAGATTTAGTACCCATATATCTCATTTATGTTCTGTCATATACAGCTTATATTCGGACAATTTACTTCTAAGACTTGCTTCTCTCTGTATGCCAAACGTGGATTGTGTTTTATTTGTCAAATAGAAAATACAAACGTCCAAACTTTGACTGAATTGATATATTTCTTTTTAAATAATGTATTATTCGGAACCTTTGCTTTTCTTTAGCCGCATTTTTTAGGAACGCACCTATATACGCTCGTATTCCCGTATCACATATTTTAATGTGCATGTTAATAGGATCAATTGCTGTCTAGATCATATATTACATAATTACATGACCAAAGAGAGTATAGTTTTCATCACGGACGTTCCCACATCGCTCACGGACGTTCGCCAGAAACAAGAATGTTGGCAGAATGATCTGATCTCATCAAAAAGAGTTTCTATTCTTCGTAAATGGCTTTAAAACAGGGTCATTATAGAAACAAACTTGAACATTGCAATAAACCATTAAAAATGGTTTGGTTTTTACATGGACCTGGTCGTTATAACGAGTCCTATTATTGATTTAATGCTTATATAACAATATGATGATAATACTTTATCTATTCCTATTATATTTAAGCTAGAGACCATGTATACATCCTAGTCAGATATAAAAAGTAGCATTTTCCAAGTCGCCTGGTCCCTCTTTCTTACTATATTGTTTTTAATTACAATTTCACGGACGTTCGCATTAATTTCACGGACGTTCTCTGCCTGAACAGTCTTACAGAAATTGATGACAACATTTATTTGAATCTCCTCCAGACCAATATAAAACATATAAATTTATCAGTTGATATGATTTTAGCTATCTGAATTAATTATAATGACATGTCTGCTACTTAACTATCACTCTTAGTGGACCTGTGGAAATCGTAACCCCTAATTTTACACCGGCTTTCCCCGGTTGGGCACTCTATAACAGAAATGCCACTATACTTCTGTAAATAAATGATTTTACAACATTTCTGCAAACATAAATAACATGTATAATCAAAATAAAGGCCATTTTCCAGTTACCAGAATACGGTTTCTCACATGAGTCTTAATGTCATGGACGTTCGTATTAATTTCACGGACGTTCTCGAATTGCCTATAGTTGTCCCCAAGTGTCCCATCTCGAGTCAATTAATTACAGAAATGTAAGTGCAAACATAACGTAAGTGCAAACATATATGCCTATCACACGTTTCAAACCTTGCCATAAGATGTATTTTGACTTTGGGAGACCCATAATATATAAACTGTTATTTTGGTTTGTGTATGTTGTACATATATTTCGATTCAATTCGTATATGGTTTATTAATTGAAAATACATATATTTATGTATTCCAGCTATATGGCTGAATTGCTAATATGCATTTTCACAAAACATAAAACAAACTGAGGGTAACAAAAGCCATGAGCAAAGTAAATAATATACTCATATAACTTATTTCTTAAATAAATACATATAGATTGCATTTTAGATCATACATGTATATGTTTTGTATAAAGAAATATTAGACATAGAAACCATTACGCTAAATATATACGCTAAACATATTATATGTGTTTATTATCGCATTTTATTATTATATTTAGAAAGAATATTTTAATTTAATGTAAAACCAATCGCATAATTATTATAATAAAAACAATCATTTTAAAGCCTAACTGTTTAAATCTAATTTGCAGAGATTATAAATTGTTTTATAACATTAATATGGGTCAATCCACGTCAAATCAACCGGTGGGTGTCACCCGACCCCCTTCGATTTCGCTAAAATTCGCACCAATTGTTCCCCCAAGTGTCTGACGGAAAACCCCGAAATTTTTTGCCCCGAAGTCATTCGGTTGCTAAGTTACGGCCGCGCCTAGCAACCAATGCGCGGTCAAACCATTTCTTCTTTAAAATTTTGGCCATTTTTGATTATCTGCTGTAGCTAAAATTGAAAAGCCAGAGCTCTCATTGTCTGGAAATTGGAAGAACTTTGTCATCTCTACAAGATGTATTCATTATGTCGTGGGTCGAGTTTTCGTTTTCACGTACGAGGTCACCGAAAATAGCTTTAAGCGAAAAATTAAAGTTTTTTTAAGCATGTTTGGATGCCCATAGCTTAAAAATTAATAGATATTTTGCTCTAATCTTTTAGAGTATTAAAGACCTTCACTTCCTTTACAGATAAAAAAAAAAAATTAGCGTGATTGTTCAAGTCGTTTTTGAGTAAAGCGCCCTCAAAGTTTGGATTTTTCAAAAATGCACCAAGTTCAAGGTCAAAGGTCACCCTTAGTCCAATCCGGGATCTTCACCAATTTTTGTGTACTGACAGATATTTACCTATATTTTCAGGGGTTAGCAAAGAAATTTTGCTTCCGGAACGTTTAATGGCTTAATTACGCTAACGAAAATGGTCGTAAACAACCCGAAATACTCAAAATTGCCATATAATTGGCTTTAGGGCATATTTTGTATCTCTCTCACACGCAATACAAAAATTTATAAATACTGTTCTTCAGGGAATTGGCAGACATTCACCTATATTTTCATGGGTTAGCAAAAAAAAATTGCTACCGGAACGTTTAACGGCTTATTTACACTGACGAAAATGGTCGTAAACACACTGAAACGTGTTAAATAGCCATATAATTGGCTTTAGGGCATATTTTGAATCTCTCTCACACGCAATGTAAAAGTTTATAAATACTGTTCTTCAGGGAATTGGCTGACATTCACCTATATTTTCATGGGTTAGCAAAAAAAATTGCTACCGGAACGTTTAACGGCTTATTTACACTGACGAAAATGGTCGTAAACACACAGTAACGTGTTAAATAGCCATATAATTGGCTTTAGGGCATATTTTGAATCCTTCTCACACGCAGTACAAAAGTTTATAAATACTGTTCTTCAGGGAATTGGCAGACATTCACCTATATTTTCAGTGGTTAGCAACAAAAACTTGCTACCGGAACGTTTAACGGCTTATTTACACTGACGAAAATGGTCGTAAACACACTGAAACGTGTTAAATAGCCATATTACGGGCTTTAGGGCATATTTTGAATCCTTCTCACACGCAATACAAAAGTTTATAAATACTGTTCTTCAGGATTTTGGCAGACATTCACCTATATTTTCATGGGTTAGCAAAAAAAAATTGCTACCGGAACGTTTAACGGCTTATTTACACTGACGAAAATGGTCGTAAACACACTGAAACGTGTTAAATAGCCATATTACGTGCTTTAGGGCATATTTTGAATCTTTCTCACACGCAATACAAAATTTTATAAATACTGTTCTTCAGGGAATTGGCAGACATTCACCTATATTTTCATGGGTTAGCAAAACAAAATTGCTATCGGAACGTTTAATGGCTTATTTACACTGACGAAAATGGTCGTAAACACACTGAAACGTGTTAAATAGCCATATTACGGGCTTTAGGGCATATTTTGAATCTCTCTCACACGCAATATAAAAGTTTATAAATACTGTTCTTCAGGGAATTGGCAGACATTCACCTATATTTTCATGGGTTAGCAAAAAAAAATTGCTACCGGAACGTTTAATGGCTTATTTACACTGACGAAAATGGTCGTAAACACACTGTAACATGTTAAATCGCCATATTACGGGCTTTAGGGCATAGTTTGAATCTCTCTCACACGCAATAGAAAACGTTATAAATACTGTTCTTCAGGGAATTGGCAGACATTCACCTATATTTTCATGGGTTAGCAAAAAAAAATTGCTACCGGAACGTTTAACGGCTTATTTACACTGACAAAAATGGTCGTAAACAGTACTTTGTGTTTACGACCATTTTCGTCAGTGTAAATAAGCCGTTAAACGTTCCGGATGCAATTTTGTTTTGCTAACCCATGAAAATATAGGTGAATGTCTGCCAATTCCCTGAAGAACAGTATTTATAAACTTTTGTATTGCGTGTGAGAAAGATTCAAAATATGCCCTAAAGCCCGTAATATGGCTATTTAACACGTTTCAGTGTGTTTACGACCATTTTCGTCAGTGTAAATAAGCCGTTAAACGTTCCGGTAGCAATTTTTTTTTGCTAACCCATGAAAATATAGGTGAATGTCTGCCAATTCCCAGAAGAACAGTATTTATAAACTTTTGTATTGCGTGTGAGAAGGATTCAAAATATGCCCTAAAGCCCGTAATATGGCTATTTAACACGTTTCAGTGTGTTTACGACCATTTTCGTCAGTGTAAATAAGCCGTTAAACGTTCCGGTAGCAATTTTTTTTTGCTAACCCATGAAAATATAGGTGAATGTCTGCCAATTCCCTGAAGAACAGTATTTATAAACTTTTGTACTGCGTGTGAGAAGGATTCAAAATATGCCCTAAAGCCAATTATATGGCTATTTAACACGTTACTGTGTGTTTACCGACCATTATCGTCAGTGTAAATAAGCCGTTAAACGTTCCGGTAGCAATTTTTTTTTGCTAACCCATGAAAATGCAGGTGAATGTCTGCCAATTCCCTGAAGAACAGTATTTATAATCTTTTATATTGCGTGTGAGAGGGATTCAAAATATGCCCTAAAGCCAATTATATGGCTATTTAACACGTTTCAGTGTGTTTACGACCATTTTCGTCAGTGTAAATAAGCCGTTAAACGTTCCGGTAGCAATTTTGTTTTGCTAACCCATGAAAATATAGGTGAATGTCTGCCAATTCCCTGAAGAACAGTATTTATAAACTTTTGTATTGCGTGTGAGAGAGATACAAAATATGCCCTAAAGCCAATTATATGGCAATTTTGAGTATTTCGGGTTGTTTACGAGCATTTTCGTTAGCATAATTAAGCCATTAAACGTTCCGGTAGCAAAATTTCTTTGGTAACCCCTGAAAATATAGGTAAATATCTGTCAGTACACAAAAATTGGTGAAGATCCCGGATTGGACTAAGGGTGACCTTTGACCTTGAACTTGGTGCATTTTTGAAAAATCCAAACTTTGAGGGCGCTTTACTCAAAAACGACTTGAACAATCACGCTAATTTTTTTTTTTATCTGTAAAGGAAGTGAAGGTCTTTAATACTCTAAAAGATTAGAGCAAAATATCTATTAATTTTTAAGCTATGGGCATCCAAACATGCTTAAAAAAACTTTAATTTTTCGCTTAAAGCTATTTTCGGTGACCTCGTACGCGAAAACGAAAACTCGACCCGCGACATAATGAATACATCTTGTAGAGATGACAAAGTTCTTCCAATTTCCAGACAATGAGAGCTCTGGCTTTTCAATTTTAGCTACAGCAGATAATCAAAAATGGCCAAAATTTTAAAGAAGAAATGCTTTGACCGCGCATTGGTTGCTAGGCGCGGCCGTAACTTAGCAACCGAATGACTTCGGGGCAAAAAATTTCGGGGTTTTCCGTCAGACACTTGGGGGAACAATTGGTGCGAATTTTAGCAAAATCAAAGGGGGTCGGGTGACAAAATGTCTGAAAATTGGTTGATTTGACGTGGATTGACCCATATGTCAAAGTTAAATCTTTCAAATAATCACGTTGATAGTTAATTCCGATGTTTCCTGACCCACATCTCGTTTCCTAATTGTTAACGTTTTTAATGTTTCAATTAGAATTAAGAACAATGTTGACCTTGAATGGTTATTATAAATATTGCGCGAGCTGAAATTTAGTTGTATAATATTATAATGATCCTAGCAAAAACAATATTTTTGATAATCAAGAAAGAACAAAACAGCCAATATTATATATTATTACGATGAAGTCATCAAAATAATGCATAAATCTTACAATCTCTATTAAATGGAAGAAGTCCAACAAATCTAATCCCTTGCTAGATATAATTTCAAACGATGCCACATAATTGGCACTATTAACAGATTGAAGCAGAGATGCTTCGAAAACCCCATTCATACGTCATCATAATAATAAATGCGTTGTCTCTAGATCTGCATACTTACGGGCTGGATATTGCAGCTTTGCACATCAGCATAAATTATGATATAATTATGTATTTT